>JAGTTH010002623.1:85276-122363 GCA_022606485.1 Agraylea sexmaculata
TAGTATGTATAAATAATATGGCATTTGCATTTCTTACGAAACTATACTCCAATTTTTTTCAAAATTTAATTGTTGTTTAAGTGGATGTTTTTTTAGTATTATTGGAGCACTGCCTCGCTGATTACCTTAATAAAAAATTATTTTCTACAGAAGATGGGCGAAATTCCAAGATATTAATAAAAATTTGAGCAACTAAAAACTGAGGTTTCATAATGCATTTCCTGAAATTCAAACAGTAAACTCCCGCAATTATTCACTTGGTTCGAAAACAATGGCACTTGTGTGAAATCTCACACAATGGGTGGATATTTGGCAACGTTATTGCGGTTAAACAATGACATATTCTTAACAATGATAGGTAAATAACTTCCAGGAACACACCCAGTTAAATATTTGACTAGAGTTGCCAGGCTGTAGTATAACAAAAGGCGTGTTCTTCTCCGAATTATCGAAATGGACCAATCGATAAAGTGATTATAACAAGAGCGTGATTGTAGACAATTATTATGTGTGAATAACAATGCCATTGTATTATTAATAAATATCATTTATACTTTGTGGAAACAGACTGTTTTCTAAGGAAATGTCAAACGGGAAGAATTGTGCAAGTTGTGTTTAAAATTATTATTTATTAAAAAAATTCTATTCGATAGTTTTTCTCGATCCATGTTTTTATTTTCATACGAATTAGTGTTACACTGAATTAACAGTTAGAATATATTTTCACTATTGTAAATAACGTAAAAAATAGGTTCATTAGGTTAGGTTACGCAAAATTCTATAGTATACATTTTTATTATTTGGTAAAGTCTTAATAGAATTACAGTGTGGTATAAGTCAATGACTTCTTTTACTTTTCTAAACATAACACAATCATAAAAAAATACCTCTATTTTAACTACAAGAACTAACAGAAACTAAAAATGTAAATTTGACTTTTTTTCTCTCCCGAAATATTAGAGTAATGAAAAAAAAACAAATTAATCCCTTACTCAAAATATGAGATGATATTTTCCCACCTTTCCATGATTAGACACAATTCCAAATCATATTTTTTTGTGTAAAATCAAATAAAATAATATATTTTAAGTAATCCGTGCGGTGTTCAAATACCTTAATAAATTGTGTTTTCAATAAAATATTTATAGCTATCACGTATAAAGTTAAATCAGTAGTATAAAAAATAATATTTAGATGAAAATTGTTAATAACTTATCTGAAACAACTAGAATAATATTATAAAATTAATCCTTGAAGAGCTCAAATCACATTTTTAAATAAAAATATACGATTTGTACCTACAATCAAAATGATCAACTAACAATTAATTGTTTACATTGGATTTATTATATGAAATATATATATATATATATATATATTTTTTTTAAATATGTTCATATACATATTTAAAGCCAAATAACTTAGCACAAGAGTTGAGCTTGTTTAAAATTTGACATAATTAATTGTTCACATTGGCTTTATTATATGATAATATATATATATATATATATATATATATATATATATATATATATATATATATATTTAAAGCTAAATATTAGCACAAAGTGATTGGTGGTACTTTATTAAGCATAAATTATTTTTTAAAATAATAAGTGAAATAAATTTCGCCTTGGGCACATTTAAAATTTGACATTTGTTCTAGAAAAAAAGCATATAATACTTGTTGAATTTAACATGTGATTTTGGAAAGTTGGCATTTAACGAAGGTAAGATTGATGATGATGGAAGTAGCAATGGCTGAGTGAAATCAAGCTGTGGGTTATTTCTCAGAATTGGCGCAATGTGCTTCTCAGCTTCTCGGAACTTGTATCACATAAATATATTATAAATAAAATCATTATTTTATCAATCAAATATAAAAAAATATTGGCACTTCCGCCCCCTAAGTCTGCTAATTAATCATCAATGTCATTTAATTCCGTAAAGATTGATGACTAAAGACAGATGAAAGTATTTAGAATTTGTCACGTTCGTCATTTGTCATTGGAATGATGACAAATGTATTAATAATCACTGGTATTTTATATATTTACAAATAACTTGTAGTAAAAAAAGTAGTTATTATATTTTAAAAAATGCCATAAATTAATTGTGCAATTCTATATTGAAATAGATGCTAATGAATAAAAAAAATAATACTCTTTGTTTGTAGAGCAAAAGTCACAAACACAAAAACATTCTAAATACGCATTATTTTGTAAACAATTTTTTTGACGTTGGTGTATTTTTTTCTTCACACCAAATAATTTGTTTTCAATATATTTACCATATTTTTATATGTAAAAATCACATTGTAATTTTAATTCACACACCTGAGAAGTGTAAAAATTGTTAACCCAGTTTTACACGTACAAATTAATTAAAATTATTAAATAATAGACCAAGCTTACATTTATTAGTGATAGTTTTATTAATATTCCCTGGTTTATAAAGTGAATACTAATGCAATTATGATGTTATGTAAATGCGGTAATTATGTATAATTAAATTCCATATTCACATTTATTTAGGGACCCTGATTCTATGTAGTCTAATAGCTGTTATATAACACATTTCATGTCTCTGTCAATAGAAGGAATTTAATCGTAAACTGTTATTTTTAATAAATAATATTCAAAGGAGTGACGCATGACAGGCAGTGTTACCAGATGGAAGAATAATATTTCATGTAATTATTTTATTACAATTAATACATATCTAAAATCTCGAAACGGGTATTTTAATGATAATAATATAAAATTAATTTCAAAATAATATTAGAGATATTTAATAATGCATAATAAATGACAATTTTACAAAAACAGTATTTATTGGGAGATTCTTGGGGATTCTATGTAGTATAATAAAATGCGGTAATTATATTAAAAAATAATAATAATTTGTACGTCTACGACCTTCCCGTTCCTAGGTTTGGATATAAACACCGAAATAATATATATAATTGTCTACGGTGTATGTGCGGGTCTTTCAATCATCAGTGTTACCAGATGGAAGAATAATATTTCATGTAATTATTTTACTACAATTAATACATATCTAAAAGCTCGAAACGGCTATTTTAATGATAATAATATTAAATTAATTTCAAAATAATATTAGAGATATTTAATAATGCATAATAAATGACAATTCTCATAAAACAGTATTAATCGGGGGATATGAAAACCGCATTATATTAATAATTTTAATAAAAAAAATCTTTCGAATGAAAAAACAAACAACTTATTATCTTCGTATTAAAAACAAATCAGAGCATTTAAAAATATTAAATAATTTTATTAATTCCATATTTTTATACTTTATGTTTAAAATCAAAAATTACTTCTAATCGATAAAAAAAAGAAATTGAAAATTTCAATTAAAATTATAATATATTTTGCATACTGTAAAGTTGTATATACGTATTTGTGTTAGTAACCCATCGATTTTTAAACGCACGTGTTTATTATTTGCTACATACGATTAGTGAAGTATGCAATTTGCAAACATATTAATTTAAAACACCTGTTATGATATTAGAATATGGCGGACCAAGCAGAGGCGACACCAGTCAGACTCGTCTGCTTGGTCCGGCATCTTTATGGTGCGTGTTGTATACGATGAACCAGGATACGCGGCTCAATGGTTTTTCTCGGAAGGCTTGACAAAAGAGGTCCGCCGTTCGAGTCCTTCGGGGAAGCAAATCATAGAAAATATTTATTATATTTATAATTACCGAAGGCTTTCGGGGAAATGAGCATCGTCCTGGCGTCCATCAGTGCTATTATATCCACAAGCTGATCACATGTCAAACACCACTTGCACTAATTAACAGCGTCAGTCAAGTCGCGTGATTGTTAGTGAGAATGTACGGCGATGCGTTCACCTCGACTATCGGACGACGACTGAATTCTTGCCTCTCGGCTTCTTCGTGGAACATTGTGTCCCCCTCCAGTGCGCGCGGGAGAGAGACGCGCTTATGCACGGCGGCACTTGTTAGACAGAGACGGCGATAGTCACATAGCTCCGTCTTGGCATATCGCAGCGGGTGAACAATTCGCAGAAACGCAAAGCCCGAAATAGAATAAATAACCTTAAAAACAAACATTCTTTACAATTTTATTAAATACTACGGTCATTTTCATTGAAATGTTCAATTTGATAATGTTTTTTTATATCCTGCCTGGTTTTTTAATTGGACGTTAAATTTTTTATTTTAAAAATGATGTATAAAAATGTGGAATTGTTATGCATAATCAAATTAAATACATCTAAAAATATTTTGAAATTATTTAATTGCTCTGATTTGTTTTTAATACGAAGATAATACGTTGTTTGTTTTTTTGATTAGAAAGAAGTTTGAATTTCTTTATTAAAATTATTATTAAAATAATATTATGCAGTTTTCATATGATGACAACACTCATCACAATATTTAAAAAGCGAGTCTCCCGATTAATACTGTTTTTTGAGATTTTTCATTTATTATGCATTATTAAATATCTCTAATATTATTTTGAAATTAATTCAATAATATTATTATTAAAATACTCGTTTCGAGATTTTAGATATGTATTAATTGTATTAAAATAAGTAAAAGACTTTAAAAAATCTAATGATAATGTATCAAAACATTGTATGTAAATTATATTTAATAAAGAAATTGTATAATAAATGTATTGAGTTAAAAATCAGCAGAAAAAAAATTGAATTGATCCAATTTCGATTGAAAGAAAATAATTTAGATTAAAATTTCCGAAAAACAAAAAGGATTTTCAAATAAATAAAAAAACTGAAAGGTATATTCTATTTATAATTTGTCGTTCTTTCACCAAATTAAATTTGATCTTATCATTTATATGTACATCTTTTTGATATTATAAAATAGCGTTTATCTAGAATATTAGATTTTCTGTATACTAAAAAAAAGTAATATTTCGGAATTTTTAAATATGGGTTTTAAATATTTTCTGCTAATATTTAATATTTTTTCCATATAACTTTCGGCGGAATTTCGTCTTATTTTAATTAAAAACGACAAAAATCTGACGAGTTTGCGTTAAGTGGTATTTGCTCTACAAACATAGGAAACAAAGAGTATGTTTTTTTTAAATAAGTGTCATTTGCAATGTATTAATAAAATGCAATGTGGATGTTATAAATTTAACAACTGCGTAAGACAGTTCAAAGAAAACCGAGTAAATAATGAATGAGTGACCGTGAAACTAGAAGGTCGCCATTTCCCTTCATCGATCCGTCTTACTCCATAATATAACTACAGTTAAAAGGGGGAGATAAATATCCAGCGAGCATTAAATCACTGATTTCTGACATAAAATACTGATTTGTCTGAACCTACCTCAATGGCAACCGTAGTGTGGAAAATCGATTTCTCCCATTCAGGAAAAACATATTAATGACAAAGGACAAAACTGAGTGACGCATTTCATTTTTCGTGACGAAGTCGATCTGACGACAGCAACTTCCAGCTAAAATGGCAGGCCGTCAAAAATAAACGAAATTAAAAGCCCCCACTGTTTATTTATTAATGCACACGCCAGTGGTCGAGTGGGCGACATGGCAACACTCACCTTTCAAATATAGAACGACCGTAAATGGCAAAGTGGGCGCCTGTCCTCTTTTGGATGTAACATGCTTCCTGGATGACAATTATTACGATAATATTAATACAATTGAATCTATATATATACGACCTTCGCTTGGAATACGATCCATATGCATTATAGATTCAAAAGAAGCGCATGTCATAGGTACTATTCAAATTTCCTAAACGCATAGCAAAGGAAAGAGTGTCAAGGGATGCAGTTGAAATTAATTTTTATTATTAAAAATAGGATGGAACCTTTTCTTAGACTGAAATTATCGATTCGAGATAATCGATTAAAACATTATAATAAGTATTTTCTCTTTGTAAACAGGTAAATGCCAATAACACGAAAACTAACGATGATGTCTAAAAGTTTTTTTACACACAGATCAATAGAGAATTTTGAGTTTATTTAGAAGAATTATTTTAGGCGTATTATTTTATCCGCCCTTATTCCAGCCAGCCACTCAATTGCATATTTTATAGTATAATATGTTATTTAGATTTATTTACATTTTATGCAAACAATATGTAAAAAAAATGGAGGAGGGCGGAAAATTTATTTGGCTTTCTGTACAAATGCAAAAAGGGATGTAAAAATATATTTTCATTAAATTATGGTAAATAATTGAGAATATTTTATGAAGAATTTTAGAAAAATATATATAGTATGATAATGGAATTTTTGGAATCGAAATGCGCTTTGCAAAACGCCGCGAATGCAAAAAGGGCTTTAAAATATTTTATTCAATAAATAACTAAGTAAAATTATGATAAACTCAATAGATAACTATCTGGCTACATTATTAATAGAACTTACTTTAAATGAAATTAGCTATTAGTCATAGATATCGCATTGCATATAAATAATTCGTGTAATTTTGTTTATCCAGTGTATTGTTGCACTCTTCTCTCCTATTCGATAAAGGCATAAGTGTGTCTCACTCAACACATTTATAGTGACCACTGAGAGTGGCTGTAACAATACTTTGGCAATAATATTTTAAACATGTTAAAGAAATAGTGTTTGGTAAAAAGTGAGGCTAGATGTATTTGAGTGTATGTTTGAGTCCATATGACATGTAGTAACAATGCATTTACCCATTTTACTGTGAAATATAACTGAAGATATGAAGAGAGATGTTTACAGTATAATGTTTGCCAGCTAACTCATGTTTTTGACCACTTGATCCACTTGAACTAACCACGCATTTAGCAATCAAATCTTCAAATCGCGTTCGCCGGTTATCAATTTTGTATGGAGTCAAATTGGAAATTTGCCAAAGCGTGATCGCAAACATTTATCGCTCTTGGAATTGATATTTCAGTATACATTCTAATAATTTCATCATGTAAACAATTCCGGTTATTACCGATATACATACATATTTAAAAGAGCAGTATAATCCGAAAAGGCTTTAATATACAAAGCCTTTGTACAAAGAAGGGTGTGAATGTATAAAGGAAGTGATAATTTAATTCCAGCAAACAGACTGACTGTCGATTTCAAATGTACGGATTATTCAAGGAAAAGAAATAATCACACCGCAAACCATGACAGAGTGAATCGTTTTCCGGGAAATGAACCGACTCGTTGAATCTTAATATTAAGCCGATTAGCAGACAGGAAGATAAAAATAAATCTAATAGACATCTCAACTTTAGATAATGACCAAGATAATAATAATACGATCCAGCCTCTGGATCAGATCTTGGCAATTACTCAAATTAACAAGCCTAACCCAGATTTACTCCTAGACAGATGTGACTTCGTTATTATTAATTTTAGTAATAAAATAGTAAAATATCACAACAGCATTATCTCAAGTTAAATACCTCAGTCATCATCAAGACATAAAATAAGCCTACATAGGTAAATTTATCAAAAATAAATAATAAGCTATTTATTGATCGTGTTAAATATATAATTCCCATAATATTTTTATATAAAATAGTGGAAATTATAAACTTTTTTCTTTAAATAATAAGCTATTTTATATATAAAAAAATAAAAATTAAACTGCACGGATTATGAAAAAACTATCATTAACGACAAATGTAAGCATACTCTTTGTTTCTTATATTTGTAGAACAGATTTATTTCAAGAATTTATTCACAAACATGCGATTTGGATTTTTTTTGTTGAATATTGAATTTAATAATTCATTGTGATTTTTGAAGCACACAAAAAACCAAATAAATTCCTATCGTTTCGTGAAAAAAAAACTGACAAATTTTTTAATTTATTACCAAAGATTACATATAAGTATTATAAAAATGTGATTGCATTTTATCGATTAAAAAAAAAACATTTATAAACTATACCATATGATTAAATTATACCATAAAATATACAGTACGTTCACTCCAAGGGCCGTATTATACATAATAGTGTGTTAGTGAGTCGTGTGTGTACGAATAGACTAGAGTAGGGTAGTATTAGTGTACACACATACTCACAAACTTGCACATATAATAAATTTATTTATTGTTTAATAAGTACGGATGGTTTTTAGAGTGAACGTGCTGTACCGACACTAATTACTTCACTCAGACTCGTCTGCTTGGTTCGTCTTCTTGATAAAAGATTATCCCCATTTAAAGAAGAATTTATTATGATGCATATATATATATATATATAAATAACAATGTGTGTCATTGCACTGTTCTAGGATGATAAATTCTCGATGATCTCATTTATTATGTTTATGGTCAATCTGGAAGATAAGGTTCAAGGAACGATTGTTCGAGGACAAATTCTCAGAATGACCCAACGACACGTTTTAACTGCAGCTTATGATGTCATCGAAGTGTGGATAATTGACCAAAGTCATTACCTCCTCTCACAAAGAATGACTAATCTATCACTACTGTTATTATCGCATAATAGACAAAGCGAGGTCTTTCCACTTTATTATTTATCAAGTCATTATGAACACGGTTTTACTTTTAGCTCTTGGGGATTTCTGTATGCGAATTACGATTATCGAATAAAACCCAATTGAAGATTCGACTTAATATGGAATGACAAATATTTTTGGCCAGTTTTGAAACGATAAAACCGGTTTATTAAAAGAGCGTCGAAAATATTCGAGATAATAACAAGACGAAATATGCATTCTGGAACGCTACGAATAAAGATGCTTAGTTATGACTAATCGGCACTTTTCGCGTCATATCTTAATTCTGACACTTAGTTACACTTATTAAATATACCCTATATCCACAAAGCACTTATTCTAAAACAACTCTTCATACTAAAACACTCGTTAATTTTTAACTTAAGTAAGATTGTTAAATGTGTGTGTATGTTGTATGTCTGTCTGTACAGATGCATCTCTCAACCATCAGTGTTACCAGATGGAACAATAATATTTTATATAATTATTTTACTACAATTAACAGAGATATTTAATAATGCATAATAAACTACAGTTCGCTTTTTAAATATTGTGATGAGTGAATCATATGAAAATCATATTAAATTATTTTATTTATAATTTGCTAATAAAATTCAAACACATTATGAATGAACAATTTATAACCGTCCTATTAAAAAACCAAGCAGAACATCAAAAAACATTAACAAATTGAAAATTTCAATTATAATTAACCTAGTACATGCATAATTTTTTTGTCTCTATCGAAAGTGAATAGACCATAGACAATTTGTCTAAACATGTTGTAATTCTTCAGACGCTCAATAAATACTGCGATTTCTTGGACTACCAATCTGACCGAAATTAGTTTTTCTTGATTTGGCGTCTATATATAATTAACAATAGGTTATTAAGTATCGTCACAGATAATTTTGTATTTTGGATGAATTTATCCGAAAATTGAGGAAACATGTCTCAAATGAATATTGTAGATGGCAAATAAATTTAATATTAATACTCATTCTATGAGATTACATCATGTTGTAGGGGAAACTTGATGTGATGACATCACTTTTGGATAAATTTGGTCAGCCTCGTGGAAAGATGCACGATTATGACGCAACTTCGATTTGGGAGCAAATAATTAATATAGAAGATATTTATAACTATCATTAGTTAAATAACACGTATATCAGGTTTTATGCACCTAATTTTGTAAATATAATAATTACATAACCATTTGAAGGCAATGTAACTTCAGAGTTTGGGATTTCGTTATCGTACAAACCAATTAATTGCACAATATTGAAAGAATGACTCTGGAGTTAATAATAAATAAAAATATCAAATTTTATTTCTTTATGAAAATGTAGTGATAAGGGGTAATTATATTAAATAAATTTAACCGGGTTAACACCAATTAAAAATAATTGAAAAGGCCTGGTCATGACAAAATAAAGAGTGTATTTTAAGCAATCTAATGTAAAAAATATATTAGATAGTTTATAGTTAAAAGTATAAAAATCTAAGTGCATTTTTTAGTTCATTAAAACATTAATACTTAAAAAAGATATAATTAGATCTAGTCCATGTGAGTGTAACGAAGTGCTTTGACGTATTCGAGCTCTGCAACGATAATATTGCTTTATTACTTGATTATTGCATTATTTTATTTCAACACTGATATTTACATCAAATATTAAATTATATAAACTTAAGTTATCATACTTATCATTCGTCAATTAAATTCAAAAAGAGTAATTTTATTTTATTAATTATAAGATTGTTCTGTTAATATCTGAAAGCACAAATAGAATAAATGTGAGCAATTGAAAACCCATTTTTCCATCGTCTTGGTCGAGGTTTACATATTTGTTATAAATAAAATAAACTAGAGAATGTTTTATCGGATTAAATTATTTGTACATATCCATTTAAAGGTTTTTTGCTTGTCAATTATTGGAATGGGGAATATATTGGGTCATGGGATAAATTGTATTGAGGGTCCTTTCTATTCTAATAATTTCCCTAAGCGGTGTTAAGATTAAGGTCATGGGATCAGACTTATATCCCCCCTAGTGATCTTTACATTCCAATAATGGCCATTTCTAGGACAATCATTGTTTAGGGTACTTCATTCATCCGTCATGGACTATTGTGTCCTTTAGTTTCCCACCAGGTAAGATGAGGGGTGCCAGAATCCTTTGTATCGGTTCAAAGCCTTCCGGGAAACGCATACACACAATTCCTATGTTCTATTTTATCTACAACAATGAAAATGGCAATTCATTATGTTTTAGTAACGGATATTGCTACTGAATAAGCTTCGAGTGGCGATGAATATTTATTCGTGGTAGATATAATTTCTGAATTGATTTTTTTAATATAAATATTCTTAGAAACGTCCGGGTGGTTATATATGCTGGTGTACGATAAATGGTATTTTTATCACTTAATTTTATGGTTACTTTTTCCAAAGAATTGCGTAGATAAGATGTAGGTTTAACAAAAAAATAATAATGTTAAGATAATTAAAAAAAAATTATGAGTTAAACATATACATTATAATTGTGCGGTTTGCAGATTGTGACAATGAAAAATTTTCTGCGAACTTGTTTTCGATAAGGTTAATACGAAATTAAGTTTCCAGCGAAATTTGACAACAAAAAACATGTTTTATTTACCCCGAGTGGATTGCGTGGGTTGATTTTGATATTTGCAAACCGATGTCAAATATTTTCAAGTTTCAAGTGCGTTTTTTTTTTTTTTGAAGACTTTAGGCCATGAAATTCTCAAATTAATTCGCCTGCATTCTCGAAATCGGGCGATGGGCCAACAGTTTATTTTACAACTTTGACGTCAATTATTATTTTTTTGCAATTTGATCGTAATTGAAATGAGGAGGGAGTGTATTGATTAAATTAAATTAAATTAGCAAAAGAAAGAGTCTCTTTGTTGTAGGTGTAAATTAAAGGTGCATTTGCATCGGAAAATGCATGGAATATAGACAAAGGCATAATTGAATGGAGTTGCTTGCTTTAAGTTTACAAACAGAATTCTTAGGAAACGAATGCACAATGACTACTATTTTATCAACAGTAATGTTTCAAGGGTTTCCTTTTCATAAATATAGAGTGCAATTAATCATTTACAGAACATATTTACATTTCAAGCGTTTTCCTGCTTCATTGACAATCTATATTCGAAGAAATGATATCTGATTATCGAGAATCCCAATAATAATGATAAAAGTCGTCCTTTGTTATCACGACTATCTAATTCTAGAAAAAGCATTATCAAATACTCCGAAATAAATATTTTTATATATCATATATTTTTATTTCCATAATCGGTTAAAGAAAGGGTACAAATTAATGAATGGAGATAGTGCCGCATCAAACCAAGCCAATTGTACAACAGGGAGTAGTGTGTCACTATATTACAGGGTTTGCCTTTTACATTTCAAATCAATTAAAATAATTTGAGCTATATAGAAAATCTTTTCAATGATATTGGGTCAAATATTTTACATTGAAAAGCATACAAAAATAATGTGAAAAACATAGATTTTTATTTAAATGTAGTGGATTTTCAAAGTTCGCTATTTGTCATAAATTATCTGTATTAATCCAAGTATTTTTTAGTTTATTTAAAATAAAATTCTCGTTTGATATTAATTGATCATAGATTTTGCAGATTAAATAATAATACTGAGTGAACGTTTTTCTTACATATAATTATTTAATTATAATATTGAACATATAGTTCAATATTATATATGCCAATCTGCTTATCATTTTTTGTGATAAGATTAATCTCTTCCAAATGTGGCCTTTCATCCTGAATATTGATTATCTTGACACAATGATGATAATATAAATATTCTAGATAGTTGGACAGGTATTTCATCATTAATGATGATTCACAGAGCAACAGGTCGTTTCCCAACGACGGAATTAATGACGTGTCTTGGAGAAATTTATAATAATTTCAACAATTATTTTGATATTAAATATAATTGAGATTTCGGAATATGTATACCGAATGGGTTTTTAATCATATATAAAGGGGAGGCAAAGTATCGCAAAAATATAATTTCTTAAGAGAATATTTATTTTTTACCGTTACTTGTAAGTTAGAACTATATTTATATCCCCTCATATTAATAAACCGCTGTCATATTAACTAGAATTAAAAATAGCCAATCCTTTAGTACACTTCATTCATAATTAGGGCAAAATATACTTTTTTTAAATATTTTTTATAATATTTCTTTGGCTTTAAAGCCAAATAAAGATTTAGTTAGTATTAATTCGATCGGCAACTGCGACTCTAAGATCATGAATAATATTAACAAAACCCCAATCGATCGTCTCAATTCAAGTTTAACCTAATTTCCTGGATTATGGGGTGAATAATTATTAAGTCGGAAAGAGTCGCCCTGACGGTGACTTGTATAACTGTAGTAATTAAATAGATCGTCGTAAGTTCGAAAATGAATTATCACAAGTTTGTGTCTAAAACCTAAAATTGTAACATCTTGGGACATAAATAAATGAAGAGTAAATCCACGCAAGTATTTTCCAACAAATATTAGGAGAATGTATTAGTTATAAACATACCTAGGGCCTGGAAAGTGCTTGAACCGGTTTCAATTAACTAATATGAAGTCAAGCGCAACCAAATTTCTTTACTAAAATTTACGCTTTATTTTTGATGTATTTATACAATATTGAAATCCACACAATAGCAAACTTTCAAGTTAGAATGCCATTAAAAATCAGTGATTTTATAGTCTTAGCCATATATATATAAACATAAGATATCGCATGAGTTGCTAAAAGCAAGCAAGCTGTTTAGTTCAAGTGGATCAAGTGGTCAAAAACATGAGTTACCTGGCAAACATTATACTGTAAACATGTCTCTTCATATCTTCAGTTATATTTCACAGTAAAATGGGTAAATGCATTGTTACTACATGTCATATGGACTCAAACATACACTCAAATACATCTAGGTGAAGTTTTTACCAAAGACTACTTCTTTAACATGTTTAAAATATTATTAATGCGTTTTAATCGCCAAAGTATTGTCACAACCACTCTCAGTGTTCACTAGAAATGTGTTGAGTGAGGAACTTATGCCTTTATCGAATAGGAGAGAAGATTGCAACAATACACGGGTTTACACGAATTATTTATATGCAATGCGATGTCTAATGTTTATATCTTTGTTCGTAGCATTCAAAATGTCTTGCCTGCACTATTTCAAAGTTACACGTGCAACACAATAAGTATAATTGAATAAATGTATATTTGGAAGTCAAAGTGGTGTAATAAATGCCACGCCCGGTAGAGATGTGAAGGCGCGCCCATTTGGCTAACACTCATCACCTCTTCCCAGAATTACACTATTAGGTATAATACCTTTGGCACCTTTCATACTAAATATAACTACGTGTGGAGAATAAACGGTAAAGTATCACGGAAGTACTGAAATATTACCAACATTAAGTACAGACACTAGATTGGGCCGGCCACCTGGAAAGATCCACAAGTCGTAGGTTAATATGTGATGATCTATGAACTTTTATCCATAGAAGCGCCATGCAATATTGCGTCATACATTCGAATATGCCACGAATACATGTACACGCAATAGAATTAGCGAGGCGATAGAAGCAGCGCCCCAAGCGGCTGACACATGAAACCTTAGTTGCTCGTTTTGATATCTTTATAAGTATTATTGGCATCTCTATATACATATAAGCTTATTGGTGGGGATGAATTTTATAAACTATGAATTAAAAATTGCAGAAGTGCGGCTTCAAATAGTTTCAAAATTTAACCCCAAATCATTAATTCATTTTTTTATTTGTAAAATAGCACTGACACCAGTAAAAATGCTTCTGTATCTGTATTGTTTGTTTATATGTGGAAATTCTTTTTAAAAAAAAATGTTTACTTATTAAAATTAAAAATAGTTAACTATAGCCGACTATTGCTATATAAATGTTTTTAATTATCCTTTTTGAGAGGGTTTTTTTAGACATAAAAACGTGTTAATTATTTGTCGGTGATCTTAACTATTACTAGTTACACAGGTCACCGACTTAATAATCCAGGAAATAAGAGTAAACCTGGATCAAGACGATCGATCGGGATTTTAATAATATTATTCCCGATCTTCCGATCAAAGCAATAGTAGTGCGCCTAAATGGAATTAATTATTGAGACTCCAAAAATTAATAGTAATCGCATATCAATTTTAAGCAACTAGATATAAGGTTCTTTTTTACAACAAACACGGGGAAAACCAACTGATTTTTTTCTAATTTTTTAAATCGAAACGGTGTGTAGACATAATTGAAGATTGACGAAACAAATCTTCTGCAGAAAAGTCGTTCGATGGTATTTGAAATGGTAAAATATTCCATAGTCCATTTCTGTGGTGGTTTATATTTGGAATATTCGTTGAAATGTGAGTGAGGGTCTTCCGGATTCGAATCTGGCCCAAGGCTAATCGATAATATCCACCAAGCCACAACGTGCAACGCTGACTCAGTGGCACTTTGCCATACAAGATGCATCACAAGTCACACATTCAGGAATCGCCAACTAATTGTCATTAATTGCGTTACATTCAATGCATTATTCTAAATCATTAAATATAATATAATATGTATAAAGGCCAACGAGTTTGTATGATATTTATACAAAATGTTTTCAAATAAATATCGTGACGCCTTCCCTATTGACGGGAGTCCCTTTATAAGGGGTTGGCCAGGCCACCTTGGCCTTTACGGGAGAATATAGTAGAGATGGTTTCCCAGGCCACCACACAGCAATGAGTACTTAAGATCTAGTTTGCTAAGCTAGATCTACCAAGTGACTCCGGTGCCGTGAATCGAACCCGGGAGTCTTCACTCACGAATCCGTTACACTAACCACTGGGCCACAAGGCGGCTCTAAATGTTTTCATTTGAAACCAAAAGATTTTTTTCATCATTATGTCATGCCAGTGCGATTATAAAAAAATATATACTAAAACACTTGAGAATCTTCGGTTTTATTAATGAGTGAATATTTGTTGTCATTAGAGAATAATAAAAACAACGTATGATGTCATCGCATTAGTTCAAGTACAACTTGAAGTTCAAGGTTATGTTCAAATTGAATACGTCAACAAGGTATTGTTATTTACTTGCAATTTTCATAATGAATTTTTGTTGAAATTACGCTATACCGTACATTGTTTACATATTCAAATCAGGCGGTCAATCACCTAATAAGTAAATACGCAAGATTCTCAAACTTTTTAAAATAATAATTAAAAATTTAACTAGCCGACTTGGACCATTAATGAAAGTGTGGTTGTGTTACATTTTATGTACAATTCTTTACATTTAATTATTTGAGTATCAATAAAAGACATGTTGTATGTGTATGTGCAATGTATGGGTTTATGAGTGAAATGTATTAAAATTGTCTAATAACCTAACCTATCCGATCAAAGTAAAATATAAAAAATATTGCATAGTCTCGATAATCCGACACACATGGGTTAGGACCGCCAACTGTCGGATTAGCGAAAAAATATTAAGAAAGTAAGAGGAAAATATTAAGTATTCAATACGGTGTTAAGTAATGGATTCCCAGGCATACGTCACCGTAAATACGATTGTAGAGTTACTTAGCTACACTTATGATCGGTTTTTTGTTAGTTAATGCCTCGTCTGAGCCTCGGGCGAGGCACTAAGTAACAAATACCCGATCAAAAGTACAGCAAAGCAACTCTATTACCGTCTTTAAGGTGTACGTTTACGGCGACGCATGCCTAGGAATCACAAGCTTTAGTGAGTCGTACTAGAACTGTTAGTATAGGTACGTGTACGAATAGACTAGAGCTTGGTAGTATTGGTGTGCATGCATACGCACCGCACGCATACACTTTGCACACGAGGCCGATATTGTCAATTATTGTACGTGTTGGATTATATTCAGTATTTGTACAATTGTACAACAGGAAAAAACAAAAAACAATAAAAAAAAGTCGGGCGCAAATCGTTACATCTAACCTTCGATAAAAGATAAAAATATATTTAAATTGCTTATTGCATTTTCCTGTTAAATATGTCAAGGAATCTAATGAATACTATTTTTTATTATAACTTCACTATCACTATTAGGATAAAAATATATTTTTTTAATTTGTAAGCCACCATATGAATGATATTATCCTTTTTTGGGTTTGTTGATTAAAAAATACTATGAATTTCTTACCACAGTGGTTATTCGTCGAAGTTGTAGGAGAATGACGTCCGCATTGTTCACACTCCTTAGATGGTAATCTGAAAAATATATTTAATAATTAAAATATGATATTTCACCTTTGACGTATAATGAATAAAGTACATAACTCACAACTATACTATCTATGATAACTTCAGTAGTATTCTGCGAATAAATGGTATTCCGGTTCTCTACTCATGGTTATAAACTTCACAACGTAGATTGCTTTTTGATTTGTACGTCGAGATAGACTTCAAGTGCACTAGGATTTTATTGAAAATATTTATTTATATTTTATCAAAACCTTGTCGTGTCATTGATAGTAAGATGGAAAGTTAGATGTTATATATTCTTTTAGGTTTAAAGATTTTTTTAACAATACCAGTGTATTTTAACGTAGCTACCTACATATAGAATATTTTTATTTTAAAAACTAAATGATTTTAATTTGGTATACGAAAAAACTCCCATAATCATTTTTTTACACGGAAAAATTTCGCAAAGAAAGTCTTCGAAGGCTTTCTTTCCAGCCATTGAATTTTATTAAGAAATTTACAATTAATTCTATTAAGATAACATCTAGCGTGCTAATCAATGTTATTTCCTATTTTTTAAATTGAATATTATATAATATATTTATTTAAAAAATACTTAAGTGATCTACATATCGCCGACTTTCTTTACAGACTGTGTAAATTCAATTTGCCAAATTAAAACACACAAAACAAACAAACAAAAATAAAAAACGCAGACTTAAAATGTATATATTTTTGTAAATTAGAATGAATTCTTGTATAATATTTTTCAACATTTATTTTATGAAATCTATACAACATGTCTTTAATTGAACTACAAATATTTTGAATATATTATTAAATAGTAGTTTAAAGGTGTTAGTATCGTATGGCAACACTGTTCACATTATTTATGTAGTTCATTGACCTGCAAGAAATTATTAATTAATATATTTTTATAAGAAAAAAAAAATTTAATTATTTTTTTGAGGTCGTGTTGACATTACACGAAAGCCTTTAAAATATTTGAAGTTCAATTAAAGACATGTTGTATAAAATGGAGTTAAGTTTATATATTGTATTCAATAGCGTTCATTGCATATATAAATTATGATATGTTTTAGATAACAATTTCAACATTTAAAAATGAAATATTATGCAGTCAGCAAAGAATGCTCACGATATACGTAATATTTTCATATTATATTTCAAAGAATCTTCCAAATCATTGTCCCTCAAAATGAAAATAAGCTCGTTCCATATTTTTTTTATACATCTCAAGTGTCACAATTTTATTCACAAACACGTTCTGAGAAAAACCAAACTTGTGACGTAAGATTCATCATCTTTGTTTCAGTGGGTGTTTTTTTTTCATTATTCACACAATGAAAAAAGTTCAAAATTTATTCTAGGCTATTCTTTTCGATTTGTTTCGCAGATTTTGTGACGCAAAATGATGACGGTGGTCACAACCTACGTCAATAATATTTTGGCAAATACTATAATGAATGAGACGGATTCATTATTTCGGTTGAAATACCACCAAATATTAGAAAGGGTTTTGGAGGTAAAACACTAAATATAAATACAATTGCATCTGAAGATAGTATATTTTTTATCGAATGATAAATATTCATATCGTATTGAAGATAAGATAACTATCGCAACAATGATGTGACTAAGCAATTTTGATTTCTTTATTACACTGCAAAAAATGAATTGCTTGCAAAGTACAACCAAATAATCTGATAAATTTAATTTTAGTAAATTTACCCCTACAAAAAAATTATATTAATAATGGGTTATAAAAAAATATATTTTTTAATAAATTAACGCGTTCAGTTCCTTAACCACGAACTTTGTGTCATATTTTATAATTATTAACAAAAATTTATTATACATCAATTGATTGATAAAAAGGAGTTTTATTTGCCATAATAATTAATATATGGATGGAAGAATAAATAAAAATCGCATATGCATATATTACATTTTTATTATTTGATAAATGTAATTGATTATTATGACAGTTTTTTTGTAATGAGACATTAATTAGTTGATAAAAATTCACATACAACATAGTGATTTATTTCTGTGCTTTAATAATTGATATTTAATTTAATAAATTATATTAATAATGTATGGAATAATAAATATTATCGTATATGCACTTTTCCTCTTTAAATATTATAAAGTATACAAAAAATAACTCATTTTATTCTGAAACAAATTAATTGTTGAGATTGTGGTTATGGTAATTAACAAATTAATTAAAATACAAAAAAAATCTGAATTTTTAAGCATAGCTCGGATAAGTGGTAGCACTGAAGTGCCTTAGAGCATTGGACACTGCGCGGGTTGTTATAAATAATTAGCTTAAATTTATTTGAATTCTTTAATATGTACACATTGATTATCATACAAAAATTTTATATTTATGGGAGAAATTATAATGTTGAATTTGGCGAAATACTGGGTGGATGGAAAAATTACAAAGATATTAATATTATTAGATTATTCTGTCAATTTACCAATTTAATACCAATATAACCCGAGCAGTGTCCAGTGCATCCACTTATCCGAGTTCTGTTTATAAGAAATTAAGTCCGAATGTTCTACACGATTTCATATTGCGTATAGATATTTTTATATGACAAGTGTGAAAATGCGATTGTTAAATAAACTATTGATAAAAAGATTAGTTTAATTTGCACGTGGAATTTCACAAGAAACTTTCCAAGTATTACTCACAAGCAAAGTAAAACTATTGAATAGAATGCATTTTCTCTTCGTTTGATCAAGAGTATAGGAAATCCCGAATTTGTGAATGAGCGCTGATAAATATAACAAATGTAATTAATAATGCATATATTTACGGTGTAAATAATGTATTATTAATAATATAAATACAAAACGTCATCGGGTCAAGTAAAGACACGCCTCTTTAGTAACCTTGATATTATTATCGCCAACAATGACGCAATTTATTTACTTTTTTAATGATCCGTAACTAACAAGTGCCAGGTAATATACATTATTTATTACTAAATGCCTCAATTTTATTTTTTATTATTATTAAGAGAAAACAGTCGTCTGGAATACCAGAGAACCTACATCTCTGATGGAGCTTTCTTTGAGAGGGTTTTTATAGACACAACATCTTGTTAATTGTTTGTCGGTGATCTTAACTATTACTAGTTATACAGGTCACACAATTATGTATGTAACTACGTGAAAATTGGATATTATTAAAGTTAAATCGTATTGTATTATATAAACCACGATGCTCGACATGACATTGATAATAACTAATCTATTTAAAAATGTATTATTATGATCTAACGGATATATTTATTTATATGAATTAACTAAAGATAATACATGTGTATTTAATGTTTAGTACTTGTATATTTTTTTCGTGAATTGCAGTTTCACTTACAAATCGATTAAAATTGTAAATACATTCGATAAGTATAGTCGAAAACGGTAAAGATTTCATATCAAGTTAATATGCAATGATACTTCTCAAATTTTTCTATACTTTATGATGAAAAAAATTAAATACTTGCGGTCCAGGTAAAATCTTGCACAATGGCCCTAATGCTCTTCAGTCTCATCTAAAGCTGGTAAACTGTTTTTAATTTTACTGCCTGAGTGATTTAATAAACGGATATCAATATTCTACAAGTTGAAGCTTGGAGTGCTTGTGATGATGATGATGATTGCAGTAATACAGGTTGATTCACCTTAAAATCCAGGAAATCATTGGATTGGGATTTTAGTATAGCTAGATCCAACACTTTTTGGTCTCATACAAACAAACCATATTATTTAGTCCTTGTGTTAAATACGAATTTTATTCTGGAAGAAACGTATTGTATGAAAATTATATGTTGAAGGGGAATTCTATTATCAAGACTCGCTCTTACAAAACTATAATAATTTACTGGTCATTGAGCTCCTGTAATATCCAATATGCAAGTTTTTAAATCCAGGATATCCGGCGACAGATGTTTGAGACGAGATCAATATTATGTATTCAGTTGAGTGAATAAAATGTCAACGTGTATCCGCTTTCAATCACATTTGGCGTTGTTATAAAAAAATACATCATCACACACTTGACACCCATCAAGATATTACAATCATCGGAGAAAATTATTAGCAGAACAATTTATCACAATCATCATAAGCACTCCAGTTCAGTGATGAACCAAGGCTTCCCGCACTTAATACTCCAGTTATTAATTCCTAAACTCTTAACTACCTTATAGAACTCGTCCGCCCACCTTAGCCTAGGTCTACCCTGCCTTCTCTTACCCACAGGCTTGCTGGATAGTATTTCCGATACTATCCTCCTGCTCTTTCCACGTGTCCGGCCCAACCTAATGTTAAAGCCCTAATGAACTGCACTACGTTCACGCTCTTATATAATGAGTAAATCTCATCGTTCCGTCTAATTCTAAATAGTCCCGGTGCCTCCTGAACAGGACCCAAGATCCTCCTAAGAATCTTCCGCTCGAACCTAAGTAGCCTATCCTCTTCAGTCTTGGTAATAACCCATGTTTCTGCACCGTAGGTTAGTACTGGCCTAAATAGCATCTTGTATAATAAATTTATCAGAATATTGGATTTTATTAGTCAAATGGGATTCGAATAGGTATAAAGTCAGTTGGATTTTTAAATGAAAATTATTTGACTATGGAATTGATCCATCGGGCACTTTTTAACATTCAACCCAACATTAGTTTTCTAATCGCCTATTTGATTTTTTGTAAGATAAGACTCTTAAAACCATCGTAATAGCTCAAAGGATAAGGTGCGTGGCTACAAATACTGTGGTGTTCAAATCCCGCTCAAGTAAAAAATAATAATTTGATAGGTTGTAATGACTGGGAGATCGGGAATAATATTAATAAAATCCCGATCGATCATCTTGATTGTACTTTGATACCACTGATATACATATATACATACAACCGGATGTATAAATATCAAGGACCAAGTAGACGAGTAAATTGTACTAAGAGTAAAACTGTATTTAAAGGAAATCAGAAGTTTACTCTGATTTCCTGGATTGTAATGTAAATACTGAGGTTGAGGTGTTAAAAAAAAAACAAAAATTGTAATCTCCATTTTAAATGAAATTAACAAAGAAATTGGAGACCAGAAAAAAATAGTGCATTTGAATTAAAAACTTGCATTAAGGTGTTTTTATTTAGTTAGACGACTAATTAAAAATTGCGTGGCAACAAACTAAAAAAATAATAATGATTTTTTCTATTATTATATACAGAAATCTATCAATACGTATGTAAAATTTCAGTTTAATTTGAGAACGAAGAGTGTATGAAAATTTTTATTTGATATTTGTTCTAAAAACAATGAGATTACATATGATCACCTGCTGTTATTATTATAATACAATGTTAAAAAAGTTAGTATTGTATAGTTTATTTTCAAAACAGTCTTTCATCGCGATATAAAAAATGAGTAGACGATAAGAAGCAACGTCGAAAGTGACATTGACGAGTAGTTGTTGATTTATTTAATATCTTATAATTATGTATTCTGAGAATCCGTATTTTTAGCCAGAAATCAATTCCAAGAAAAGACTGGCTGTGGAGAAAGGCATTAATGAGGGTTTCGACGAGGGAAATCAGAAAAATTCCAAGAAAAGACGACAATACGTAATTGAATAGCTACAATTTGTACTGGAATTCATAAGATAAGTTTTATTAACAATTTTCATCCATTCAATATGTAATCTAACCGCAGAGCAAATGATAAAATGTTTTATTCATAACAACTAATTCCAATAATATCAATGAAGTAATTTATTTCTAATATACAAAGTGTGAATGAAAATATTAAATTGTCATCATAATCTATTTGTAAACACACTCTACGTAAATCATCAAACAGGTTTATTTGTCAAATCCAGACAATGAGAAAATACAGCTTTTGGTATTGTATTGTAAGCAGAACTAATTACAGGGTCATTAACACAATTAATTATTTAATTTCACCGACAACAATTATCTAGAGATAATAAGGATAAATGTCAAAGTTTAGGGTGAGGTTTTTTTTTATATAATAGAATTTATGAACATCCTGAAATGATATTTCAGTATGGATCATTTATTTTTTTGTAAGTTCATTGTGTAAAAACAGAATCCGACCTTAATGAAAAAACAGCAGATGTCAAAAAAAAATATTGCACAGATATATTCTATGTTATCAATGTAATTAATAAACAATATCTAAAAAAAAGCACATAACAACCGATAAAAAATGACAGTTCTATATCAAGATAATGATAATTTTAGTCTCTTTTAAAAAATTTGATTGTTGTGACATTTGCTGTTTTTCCACCATGTTCTTAAATTATTAGGTATTTTATTTTTAATTGGATTAACTGTTAGATTAGTACACAAATAAATAAATAGATATGTGATTGTAATAATAGACTCAGAAGACTGAATTGTAAATACCGGTTTCAATTGTTCAACTCGGCACAATGTACATTAAAAAATAGGTTAATAAGCGGTAGTTATATTAAAAAATAAATTGTTTACTTCGAAATAATTTTTTTTCTGTCTGCCTTGACTTCCGATACTCAAAGAGATGGTTAAAATACATAACAATAGCTATTTTAGCGCGTATGTAATAATTAAGTGTTTAAGTGCATGCGATTGGTCGTACGCGGAAAGAGAAAATAATAATTATGTGAGCGGTTATTGTAAAAAATAAAATAGCTGGTTTATAATGTATAATATAAATACAAGTGTGTTAAAGTGATATGGGTGTGTATTGTTCTGACAACAACTACACACAGTAACTACGCGTTGTTCTGAGAAATGACTAAGGCAACCGGTACCGAAGATATATGGTTGTCACGCCATTAAACTAGAAAAATCAAATAAAATATATTATGCTTGAAAACATGACTCAAGTGCTTCAATTTTTAATTGATCGTTATAAAAAAATCGTTAAATTGATATAAATGTATCGTATTATTAGAATTACAGTGGTACTTCGACTTTGATCCTTGGATGTATGACAAAAATGACGTTAGTCGACATATTACCGATATTAGAAAGCCATACAAGCGGATGATAAATATCAAGATGACGGACCAAGCAGATGAGTTTGACAGAGGCAACACTAATTATCTCATCCAGACTCATCCGCTTGGTCGAACGCACATTTGTATGGAAAATAGTTAATCCTTTTCCAAAAAAAAAACACTTTTAATTTGATTGACGAGGTAAAATAAATAATTTAAAAACAGCTTAATACTAAAATAATTTAAATTATAACCTGAAGTTACAAAATTTTGCACGTTGAAATATAAATTGGACGAGTCGAGGTAACTAACGTTTTTAAAAGGTGTTTACTAGTATATAAGTAAATACTCTTTGTTTCTTATGTTCGTAGAGCAAATATCATTTTTTTTTGAAAAGCGCAGAGGCGAATATATCTTTGTGGTGTGACTTATTATGGCCATCGATAACGTATCTTCCCTTTGGGCATGTTTAAAATTTGACATTTACTCTAAAAATATACAAAAAAAAACGGTAATAGGATTTCGATAAATACTTCCATTCGTTATTAGTTTGGATTGAATTATTCTGATATCAATGGTTTAAATTGTCATAAAGACTAGATACATTATATTTTATAATACTTGATGGTTTAGATGGAATAAGGGCGTATGTTTAAATGGTCAGTTTCAATATATAAAAAAAAAATTCTATCTTTTATATGAAGTATTTATTGTCTTTGGTAAAATGTAAATGCCTATAATTTTGAATTTATTTATAAGTCATTTTACAGAATAAGGGCGTATTCAGTTATCCGCCCTTATTCCATCAAACCTAAAAAAAGAAGTTTTTTTTTTAATAATATCTTTTTAAAAGAATGCTTGATATATTATTTGTGTGTCCCTGAAGAGTGTTCGAAATACGGAGCCATTATCAAAAAATAAACGAATGTAATTGTTCTAAGAAGCGTTGCCTAAATGTAACACTATATCACAATCTACAAACTGTATTTATTATTTATCGAGTTCACATTCATAAAATAATATAGTCCGTTAGTTATTAATAAACTAAACTTGATTGCAAAGATGATGTCACGTACTGAAATTAACTACTCACGTTATTTTTACACAGAAGTCCTCACCTGAAACATGAAAAAAACTACATATTAAATCCATACTACTACAAAAAATCAGTACAGAAGAATGATTTATTATATTGTTCTAAAAAAATATTAATACGCAGATTATCGGAAATGATATTATTCATAGATATAAAAAATTCAAGCAGTTATCGTGTTCTGATTGGCCGAAATCAATCATGTCATATTCATTATCGGGCGATCATTTATCTTAAATTCAAGGGCATGATCGCTTTCAACCAATCAGAGGCATTTGCGGTTTTTCAGCAAGATTTGTCGAACTGATAATATTATCTCTACACATTAATTGAATTTAGTGTGCACAACCTATAAATTATACAGGGTGGGCTTGAACTAACTAAGAATATTTAATATTAAAAATAGGTTAATTTTTTAAATTCCAAAGTAATTTAGACTACAATACACACTACTGCGTACTTCACAGAAACAGCTGATTCCTAAACACGATTCTAAAAGCATAACATATTTTTAATTGCGATACCCTAACACCCCCTAAAATATTCTCAGTTAGTTCAAATCCATCCCTTAAAATATTATACAAAAAAATATATTATTTTAAATTATATAATGAATGTTAGTTCTGGTAGGTTTGATTTGTGAAAATTAACCTGATTAGTGCAGTCATATTTTCAGCTCAAATTGAGAGACATTATGTTGTAAACTCGAATACACCTTCATTTTGATTTTATGAGACTTTAAGAGTACTTTAAGAACATTAAAGTGTATACGAGTCATAGATATAAACATTAGATATTGCATATAAATAATTCATGTAAACCCGTACATTGTAGCACTCTTCTCTCCTATTCGATAAAGGCATAAGTGTGTCTCTCACTCAACACGTTACTGAGTGTGGTTGTGACAATACTTTGGCGTAAACATGTTAAAGAAGTAGTGTTTGGTAAAAAGTGAGGCTAGATGTATTTGAGTGTATGTTTGAGTCCATATGACATGTAGTAACAATGCATTTACCCATTTTACTGTGAAATATAACTGAAGATACGAGGAGAGATGTTTACAGTATAATGTTTGCCAGGTAACTCATGTTTTTGGCCACTTGATCCACTTGAACTAAACACGTATTTAGCCACTCATGCGATATGTTATGTTTATATCTATGATCGAACTGTTTAGTTTGTCAAAAATCACAACATTAAGAATATTCCTAATTTCGTCCTGAGAACAATAGCTGATAATTATTTTGTTTTAGGAGGATTTGAACCCATAATCACAGTATTTGTAGTCTTTAAGTTGATATTTATAGTTTATGTTGCTTAATATCGATGCTCCCACGAGAACTGGTGTACCTAATATGGAAAATCGTGCTTTGTACCGAATGGCATAATTTAAAATTACACGAAATATACCAGAGTTTAACCCAGATTTCGTTGAACGATATGAAACACTTTGATAGGTGGTTAAGTTTGTGTGAATGGATAATTTTGTATAAAATTATATGTATGACGGTGCTAAACTTCTACTCTTTAAATTTAATCGATTTCTCAGGAAGCCATTATTTGTGTTCGTTTGACGACGAGACTCGTTTCTAACTATTTTAATAAAATCTATTTGAATATAAATAATATATTTTACTCTTAGACACTGAATTAGCATCTGAATTCACTTAAAGCATTGGGGTATTATATTTCATTTGAGGTCAGACAAGGCCATTTTAAGGTCAAAATTTATGCATTTCTTTCCAAACAAATGATAAAAATGGAGTAAAAATGTCTACTATTTGTTTATTATATTTGTAGAGCAAACTTTAGTAATGTGTATCATAAAGTTTAAGACCTTAACCGTGATATATTATTTAGATTTTAGTAAAATTGCTACAAAAAACCTTAAAATATTTTATAACAATAACAAATATATTATTTATCAACTCCGGAATTTAGTGCTAACTATTTGTTTATATTTATAATAAAATAATTGATTTGTTCAGTTTCATAATCACGAACTCAAAATTAACCTGTTTTAAGTGAAACGACTTGAAGGTTTTTTTTGCTGAAATGAACTTTATAATATCATTTCATACATTATTAATAAATAAATAAATATAAATTATTAAGGCACGGAAATAAATGTTGAATATGAATAAATTAAAGTCTTATAAAAATTCTTCACGAGCAGTACTTTCTATTTATTAATTAAAAATATTGTTTATATTTATAATAAAATGTTTGATTTGTTCAGTTCCATAATCACGAACACAACATTGACCTGTTTTGCTGAAATTAACTTTATAATATTTGAAACGGAAAAGTAGATATGCGATATTATTTATTTTTCCATACATTATTAATAAACAAATAACTATAAATTATTCATATGGAAATAAATGTTGAATATGATTTTTTTTCAATTAAATTTTCACAAAGAAAATTCTCATGAACAGTACTTTCTATTTATTAAATAATAAATAACAGGGAGTTCAAATAAAACAATAAAATTAAGCAGTGTGTCCGACAATTTAAACAGAATTATATAATTTACCCGTTATTAATATTTACCCCATATTTTGCTTGCAAGTATTAGAGTGATATTCTATTTAGCAAAAAAACCACATTTTATTAGTAAATCCGTGGTTTTACGGTCGTATTCAATATAATAGTGTAATGAGTGTGTGCATGCGGTGCATATGCGTGTACACCAATGCTACTCTATTCGTATACACACCAATATTATTCAGCTCTAGTACGACTCACTAACACACTATTATTTTTTTCGTTGAGACCAATCTTGGCCATTGACATGTCATAAAATTTGCTCTACAAACATAAGAAACCATGAGTATTTTTATTTTATTAACACCTTTTCTTGGGGTCTCAAATTTTTATTAAATTATGTGAAGCTATTTATTGTTTTAATCGTATAATTCTCAGAAATATTAATATAACTCGTTAGTCAAAACAACGTGTTAATTAGTTGTCTATAGGTGATCTTAACTATTACTAGTTACACAGGTTACCGACTTAATAATCAGTATTTACCTTACAATACAGCAAATCAGAGTAAACCTGGATCAAAACGATCGATCGGGATTTTATTAATATTATTCCCGATCTCCCAGTCGTAATAACCGATCAAATCATTGACTTGAGCGGGATTTGAAGCCATGTCCACAGTATTTGTAGCCACGCGTCCTAACCCCTGAGCTATTACGCTGGTTATAGTGGTGTTAAAGGTAGATTAACTATAGGTAAATAAAAAAATATGTTAAGATTGTTAGAAGTATAAAATAATAATAGGCTAGAGATCAAGTATGCAGTAGTAATCACCTTGGCTTTTGGCTTTCCAATATTAACCACTACTATAACTATAACCAACGAGAACATTCTTGCATTCAACAACTATTCTGCTAAATGTCAACATAATTATTGTAATACTGAACTACTCGACTTGATCACGACCTCTTGCTATTTCAATAGATTGTGCATATTTCAAGACGAATTGTCACTACTTTAATTTGAACGAGGTCGTACATTAGCATGGCGTATACTGAGCATCGATCCAATATTCTCAGAATATACTAGCACTACTTACTCTATTAAAAACTAGGGTCAACGATTCAGACATTAAAAAATAAGGTTTTTCTGTATAACTATGATCCATTGTCTTTATTACCGAGAATCAAGTGAGGAGACAGTGGATGCTCAGTTTCTTGACATGATATTTCATTATAACAGTTGATCGGTCGAGGATAATTATTATTAAGATGCTCAAAGTAAAAAATATAAATTATCTTCCTTAGAGCATTCCTTGTAATTCTCCTACCAAACAAACACTGCTATGGGTTAAGCGTTCGTGCATAAGCAACCACTACAAGCTTGTTATTCAAGACTTCCACTACTCTGATTTGTATTAATCACACCAGGGAAATTCTCAATTGTGCACAAAGGATTAATTTATACAGGATTATGCACTTGCTCTACAAAAATAAATAATTTAATTTATTTTCTGGAATTATGAGGATCGGATTTTCCAAACAGTTACCTAACTTGAGAGTTATTAATTTTACAGTTTTTCAGTGTAACCATCAAGTGAATATTCTTTTGTTAACATTTACTTCACAAAAATATATAATAATACAATTCAATATTTAGAATAATTGTTTATGGAAATAAAAACAAATTTTAAAAAAGATTTTTAATATTTTAGGGGGTGGTAAGGTATCACGAAAAATATTATATATTAATTAAAATAATTGCCTAATTATTTAATAAACACACAAATACTGTGGTCGTGGGTTCAAATCCCACTCAAGTCAATTTTTTTTGAATTGATTTGATCGGTTATTACAACTGGGAGATCGGGATTAATATTAACAAAATCCCGATCGATCATCTTGATCCAGATTTACTCTGATTTACTGTATTGTAAGATAAATATTGATTATTAAGTCGGTGACCTGTGTAACTAGTAATAGTTAAGATCACCGATAGACAATTAATTAACACGTTGTTGTGTCTAAAAAATCGTAAATAAATAAATAAAACAGTTTAAATTACTATTGAACATTCTTACAATATTTATTATACATATCATCCTGATATTATGAACTTCAAAAAAAATAAAAAGTTTTTGTAGAGTTGACCATTTATAAATTAAACATTCAATGATTATAAATTTATAATATATTTTTAATAACAATAGTATAGTTACAATAAAGCGTTCAGTTCTTTAACTAGTCAATTAATTGATTAAAAGGAATTTTAAAATTGTACGCATATTCAACACAGTGGTTTATTTACGTGCCAAAATAAATTATGGACAAATAAACAAATAAAAATTCGTGAGATAGACGTAGGGTAGTATTCAATATAACAGTGTAATGAGAGTCTATTCGTACACACACCATCTATCACGACTCACAGTCTTATATTGAGTACGGCCTATAAATCTCACTGCTGAACGCCTCAAATTCATGATTTAGAATATTAAATTCCATGTAATATAATATATATAATTGTCTAAGGTGTGTGTATGTTATATGTCTGTGCGGATACATCAATCAACCATCAGTGTTACCAGATGGAAGAATAATATTTCATATAATTAATTTACTACAATTAATACATTTCTATAATCTGGAAACGGGTATTTTAATGATAATAATATTAAATTAATTTCAAATTAATATTAAAGATATTTAATAATGCATAATTAATGAAAATTCTCAAAAAACAGTATTTATCGGTCTTTTTAAATATTGTGATGTCATCATATAAAAACCGTATTAAATTGTTTTATTTACAATTTACTTTGAAAATTCAAACATCTTCTAGATGAACAAACAAACAACTTATTACCGTCCTATTAAAAAACCAAGCAGAACATAAAAAAAACATTAAAAAATTGAAAGTTTCAATTAAAATTACCCTAGTAATCCATACATTGACTATTCGATCCCTGCAATGAAAATATTATCTATTTAAGTGAAGTCACGTCATATCTGGAGCATTGCTCCGATAACTGAAGATGAAGCAGCAATTTTTCTAAATAATCTCAGTGATAAGTTTATCTGGTATCTGAAATGCAATACGTGCATAACTTAGATATGGTGTCCATTTACTATATTTCGGTACAATCGGTTCTCGGAACTGAAATCAGCATATCACAGTGTATTTGTATGGGAACGAATCGAAGTGTAAACATCGACCGTAAAACGCATTACAGTTGATTTATCATTTTAAATGCACCGCATAACGCGACATGCTTCTGGGAAATCAAAACGAGATTAAGAGAATAAACATATGTGAATTCATAATTCAAGCTGACGTAATAACAATATGACCTGCATGCAATAAATAACTCGTCCTCAAGGAAGAGCATTTGTGGCCACAATGCATGATAAATCAAATATAAAATAAATACCAATGAATGAGCCATAGATATAAACATAAGATATGGCATGAGTGTTTAATTCAAGTGGATCAAGTTGCCAAAAACATGAGTTACCTGGCAAACATTATACTGTAAACATCTCTCTTCATATCTTCAGTTATATTTCACAGTAAAATGGGTAAATGCATTGTTACTACATGTCATATGGACTCAAACATACACTCAAATACATCTAGCCTCACTTTTTACCAAACACTACTTCTTTAACATGTTTACAATATTATTAATGCGTTTTAATCACCAAAGTATTGTCACAACCACTCCAGAGTTCACTAGGAAACAATACACGGGATAAACGAAATTACACGAATTATTTATATGCAATGCGATATCTATGGAATGAGCTTTGTATATAAAAGTGCCATTAATACTTGAAAGACACCAAAAAACATAGGAGACGATGATGAATTTTTTCACCAAAAGTTTCGAATGACAGCCACTAGGAGCGCTGCTTTTACCGCTCGTACTGTTTATATGTCACTTGTCGATCTTTCTAATAACATTACACCGTCTTTTACTTATTAAAAGTTGCTTGATATATTCAACGACAAATAATATGTCACTATGTAAACTATTTACTTGAGGATGTTTTTGTATAAACAATCTTGTTGTTTGATTATTATCGGATTATCGAACGTGTCGTATTTAAGGGACTACAGAATTTGCTGGTGGCCACAGCCAATGCCTACTAATAATACATGTAGTAGGCATTGCCACAGCACATGGGTGAAAACAATACGCATGACACGTCTATAAATATAATTTCATGGGCTAAAATGTATACATAATATGAATTGAGTGTGGAGTCTTCAATTTAACTCACAATCACCACAACTTTAACTAAATAGTTATCAATATAATTAATTGCGCATTTCATAATGTGGAGGATTTAAAAAGCTATTGGGATGTAAAATATATTGTTTAAATCGTTTTTATTATGTTCTTAATATTAGACTTGAGAAAATTTATCACTTCTTTGTATAAACGGTGGTTTTGCAAGAAAAATAATTTCAGAAGCACAAACAAAACAATGAAAATGCTTGTAGTAAGTTTTAATTAAATTTTATTTATGAGTTGTGCAAAAGCACGGCTTTTTCCATTTACTTCTGTTTTTGTTCACATTTTTAATATTATTTCGAAATGAAACATTCATTTGCACTCGGAATTAATTTCCAACGAATTTTCTCTTAAAAATGAGAGTACACAAATTCTCAGCTTCAATTCTAATCTACTTTTAAACAAGTTTAGTTTTTTAATCCAACTCTTATATTACTTAAAAAAACGTAATCTAGTTTATACTAAAATTATCATTGAAAATTAATGTTGTTTTTAATCAATGTGATCTAGATTTTATTCATATCGCCAAATCAGAATTCACAAATTTCATCAAAAAATGTTATTTATTGATGGAAAAAATTAATTCGTGACTAAAAACGGAGTCTTCTAAAAAGCAATTAACTTTCAATGGCAATGATTAGTTGAACTACCGTAAGTCTAATATGATTTTAATGACGATATGCCATTAGACGAAAATTGTAGTTACGAACATTAAAACATCATTTAAGATGGCACTATTTAAATTTATAGCCAAATTGTGGACAACATTGTTGTAGATGATGTTTATATTTCGCATTTTGAAAATGTTAATAAAGTCACTGTTGACTTTGTCTGTTGAAATGCAAAGAATTCGATAGAACTCATTTTACTTTCGATGAATTCTCAAAAAAGTTGGATTAGACTGGACAAAAGTGGACTTTTAACCGCATCTATTGAAATATGCATAAAAAACAGTACACGGAACAAAAAAAATCATTATTAAAGGACATCACCTTCCTTAATCACAATATATGATTCATATTGATAAAATATATTTTAGGCATATTTTTTTATTCATAAAAAAAATTCAGAATGTCACTTCAATAGTATTTGGTGTGTCCGTTAACTTTTCGACTGTTAACGGTTTTATTAAAAATAATATTTGGGTTATGAAAACCTCATCTACAGTTTTTTAAATACCATTTTTCAAGTAAACAGGGTGAACTTGAATTATCTGAGAATATTTTAAAAGGTGGTAGGTTATCGCAAATATAAGCGAATTTTTTTTTTAATATTTTCATTATCATTATAGTAAAAAAATATTAATTACGTATTTAACAGAGACAATACACACGCGAAATTCACTACTGAGTACTTCACAGAAACAGCTGAATTCAAGATGGTCGGCGAAACTCAATTCCAAAAGCACTATTAATATATATTCTTGCGAAACCCTACCACCTTATGTTAATTTTTTTTAAATGTCAATTACTGGTGCAATATTGTGTCAATTACTAGGGAATTTCGACCCTTTTCATAAGGTTTTTTTTTTTGTTTTAATAAAAATAGTATTAAAACGTTTATAATCGCGTCTACTGTTTTACTACATTAAATAACATGGAAATATAGATTCCATATGAAAAATATTTGGGGTTCTTTGATTAATTCCAATTAACTTATGTCAAAGTCAGAAATTTCTTTAAGGGTGTCAATTACTGGTGCACCCATAAATTTTAGGTATACCATCAATAAACAAATTTGTCTGTAAAAAGTATGGTTATTGATTAAAAAGATTAGCATTTAATTTATTAATGAAACATATCACATAATGACGACATACACTATTTTGTCTTCCGATAAGAAATGGCAAAGTGGATTCGTTTTATTAAATTACGTCAATCCATGTCACTTCATTTTGATAAAGACAACTTCGTGAATGATTTTATTAATAAAAAAAAAATAATGTCGTCTTATTGAGTGTATTTTTTAAATGAAAGGAGTGGTTGAAGATGTAGAAGGCAAAAAAGCAAAGGCGGTTTTGAAGAATGAACACCTGGTGAACTGTTTGTTCCAAGAACTACACCGGGACTTTCTCAGCATACCTCAGCAAATACATATGAATATATAACACATATTTAGATGAAGAAGATGCCACTTATAGACAAACCTCGGCCAAGTGGGTGCAATGAAGTGCCTTGACGTATTCGAGCACTGCGATGATTTCCTTAATAACATTGCTTATTGTATTATTTTATTTCAACTGTCTCATATTTACACAAAACATTATATGATATATATCTAAACATATCATACATCAATTATACAACATGTTTTTAATTGAAACTAAAAGATTTTTTTCGCCATTATGTATTGCCAGCGCGATTATTAAATTTTTTTATTATAAAAAAAATAATTTATTATGACAGCTTGAGAATATATGTTGTCATTAGAGAATAATAAAAACAACTTATGATGTCATCGCATTAGTTCAAGGTCATGTTCAAATTGAATACGTCAACAAGGTATTGTTATTTACTTGCAATGTTCATAAAATATATACTAAAACGGGCCTAAGCATTTTTTTGTATAATAAAATAATTTATTATGACAGCTTGAGAATCTTCAGTTTTATTAATGAGTGAATATATGTTGTCATTAGAGAATAATAAAAACAACTTATGATGTCATCGCATTAGTTCAAGGTCATGTTCAAATTGAATAAGTCAACAAGGTATTGTTATTTACTTGCAATGTTCATAAAATATATACTAAAACGGGCCTAAGTATTTTTTTGTATAAAAAAATAATTTATTATGACAGCTTAAGAATCTTCGGTTTTATTAATGAGTGAATATATGTTGTCATTAGAGAATAATAAAAACAACTTATGATGTCATCGCATTAGTTCAAGGTCATGTTCAAATTGAATACGTCAACAAGGTATTGTTATTTACTTGCAATGTTCATAATGCATTTTGGTTGAAATTACGCTATACCGTACATTGTTTACAAATTCAAATCAGGCGACTAATCACCTTATAAGTAAATACGCAAGATTCTCAAACTTTTAAAAATAATAATAAAAATTGAAAAGTTTAACTAGCCGACATGGAGCATTAATGAAAGTGTGGTTGTGTTACATTTAATGTACCATTCCTTACATTTCATTATTTGAGTATCAATAAAAGACATATGACAAACTATAAAGCTGAATGAAAATTTCAAAAATTGCAATTATATATATATTGTTCTGTTAATATCCAAAAATTGTATAATACAAATTTGCTAAATAATAAAAGAACCTTACGATTAAACAAAGTTTACCTGTTCTTTGACAGGACGCTTTGTTCTTAACCGAAAGAGATCGTGATCATTTTAAAATAATATATACAGGGTGGACTTAAATTAACTAATAATATTTTAAGAGGTGGTAGGGTAATACAAAAAAAAATTAATGCCTAATTCCTAACGTATACAATATACACGCAACAGCCACTACTGTGTACTTCACAGAAACAACTCCAAAAGCACGAAATATTTTATAATTAATAATAAAATGTTTTTAATATTTTTTTTTCACCACTTTTTACCACACCCTACCCCTTGAAATATTATTATTTAAGTCCACCCTGTATAATAAATATTTCCACCCAATTCTACAAAATAATTATTTTTAAATAAATGAAAAATCTTATTGATAAATCATTTCATTATTGTGGATTTAACCTAAGATTATTCAATAAAAGATATTGGATGTATAATTTTACAATCGAAAGTAAGATATTTTCTATTTATTTTTATATTATAATGATAATAATTTTAATACAAACTCAATTTATTTATGGAAGTATGTATTTCAATTTGCGTTTGTATTTTTTATTATGTGCATTTTGGGGAAACTAAAGCTGGAAAACCCAATATGTACTTTTAAAAACTGAGGACTTCTTTTTTCGACAAAAAGTTGAAAAGTGTCTACGTGTGAATTTTTAAACGTGTCGTATTTTATTTAAAATACGACACGTTTACGTTGTCAAGCTGGTCTAGCTGGCAAGTCTAACTGCAAATAGTTAAATATAAATACGTCAAAGGCTTTTTATTAGTAAAGCATTGCTGAAAAAGGTATAAAGCAGTTTGTAGTGGTTTAGTTAATTGAAGATTTTCCGAAAACCAATTAATTGGTGAGCACATATGCCACCGAATAAATTAATATGAAGGTGCATAATTGCAACAAAGTAACATATATGGAAAATATCATAGATAGTTTCTGAATGAGGGTTGTAGAATGAATGCTGATGATGATTATATTGAAACTACGACATGCCAAGGACTTGGCTTTGAAGTTGATCGATATCAATGTAAATACATATATTTATATCAAACCTTCATTCTCCAACCACTTGGTACAAAATCAATACAACCTCAAGCCAGACGGATTATTTATAACTATGCTAGTCATTATAACCTATCGAGATTATTATTCATTAACAAGCTTTAGATGTGCTTATTTAATTAACAATCTGTGAAAGCTCTACATGATTAATACTGTTGGTGATAAAAATTATATAATTAATATATAAATATTGGATATTTTTTAATCGCTCAAAATTCTAGAGCACTGGCGCATAATAAATTGTATTATCCAAATTTAATTTCTTTAATTTTTGCCCATTTTTCTAGGATTAATCCATATTCAAATTCATAATTTGTTTCCAATTCAAATAGAATAATACAATTATCAAATAATATAAAAATAATCCTTGCAGAGCTCAAATGTGTTCATCGTATCTATTTGGACTAGAACTGTTAATAGATTATAAAAATATACAAAAATCGTTTTTTTTTTTTAAATAATATGGAATTTGTATAACGAAAATTCACTGTTTACATAGGATTTAAAAATTTTGGTTGAATATCTTACATATAATATTTCATGGTTGATAACTGAAAAATGTATATAATAGGGATTAGTTGGAACACGGGCGGATAATAGAACACGACCCTTTTCCATATAGTGACTTTTGTAAAAGAAAATATTTTGAAATATTGGCATTTACCTGATATCAAAGACAATAAATACTTACATCATATTTAAGATAGACTCGATTATTTATAAACTGACAATTTCAGTATAAGCCCTTATTCCATCGAGCCTATCAATTATCATAAAACTTCACTCCCAACTAACTGAATGGGATTTATTAACGCAATTATATTTTTTTCCCAATTAATATAGAGGTAATCCTTAAATACACCAAATCACTATCGTATTCATTTGGACTAAGTATATTAATAAATAAATATCTGATTACAATATTAATTTGATTTATATATGGAGGGTATACTGCGAAAATGCACTAAGTCAT
>JAGTTH010002624.1:0-147164 GCA_022606485.1 Agraylea sexmaculata
TATATATATTTATATTAATTATCAAGGTATTTGTAAACTAGAACTAAGAATATTTAAACTAATAGAAACAACTCGCATAGAAAAAAGGTGAGCGTTTTCTTTTAATTATAAATAATTTTAAACGGTATGAATATATATTTCCCATATTTCCCAAGGAAAACTCATTTTGATATTAACTCTCTTCTTGTTAACAATAGGGCTAGTTAATTTTAATACTGTTGGTGTATGTTAGTAAAAAATATAGTCCCGTAAAAGAATCTCCACAAATTGATACCTTAATAATAAAAGTTGATATTCAATCAATCAACGACACACTCTGCATTATTGATTATCTTCTACATATAAAAGCGCTAAGGTATTAAAGCTTCTCAGTGTTTATTTGTGTATAGCCTTGAACTTCGAAGATTATAAATTGTATTTGCACGACCAGATGGTATAACATGGATGATGATAAATGGATCCATTGTGTTGGTAAATCATCATCTCTTCGTACACAAGAACAGGAAATAGACCGGTTAACAAAATAACCTCTCACACAAATCACATTTTAGACACATACCTCTTCAATACAAATAATTAAATCTTCAATGAAATTATTCACGAATATGTGTACAAAACAAGTATGTATTTTAAATAAATATGAATATTCTATTGAAGTGTTTTTCTCGTTGGTTTTTTGTGATTTTTTTTATATCCCCATGGAAAAATGAATCGAGTCCGAAGCAATAATAAATATAACGAGTCATCTGTTATGTAATGCCAATAACCAAATTATACAGAGTCGGATTCGATAATATGTAATAAATTATAAAGCTCATGCTATATGATTATACCTACAGCAAAATAATACTTAATAATAAGAAATAAAAAAATTACATATGTTTAAAAAACTTATTGTGTCTATAATACCAAAGAGATTTTTAAAAGATTGTATTATTTTTACTCGTCTGGATTAATTTTAATTTAACTTGTTACATTTTAAAATCCAGGAAACCAGACTAATCTTGAATAAATATTGTTTAACGAATACTTTTTTTTCAATTCAATTTTATCTATAACCGCAATAGATGATATGTATTGTGAGAGTTATAATATTAATAAACCGAAAAAATATATAAAATCTACTTAATTATGTATTACTATGTTTTCTACTGGGATTAAATCAGGATTATTAACGCATTGTAATTAAAATTTAGACTAATTTTCCCACAATATTCAGAAAGCAAATAAACTTACTTCGAGTTTGAGTGTATGCTAATTGGTAAAATAAACTAAAAATATAATAATATTGGTATTGTGATTCTGTGAGCCGGTGTATTGTTTTCATTGTTTGAAAAATAATACACTAAGTATGTTGTATTTAAATATGGAGGTCGAAGCCTTTATAAAAGAGGCTCTATTTGATAGTTTTGAGTCAGTCTTACCACAGCACTCGACACTGACACTCAAATATCAGGTACAGTTTTATTTATAAGCTTAAAAGATTAATGTATTAATTATTTACCAGTTCTGTGAACGATTAATTCCTTGAAAGCTTTACCATATAATTTAACTCCGTACAGATAATCGTTAATATGCATCAATCTAGAGAAGCAATTATTGTGAATAATTATTAATTAATTAAAAAGATTGTTGGGTTACTATATTCTCGTCAATAAAATGCAGCTTTAACCTAAAATTAATTATTTATAAAAATTTATATAAATTTAAAATATTATTCAGCTTTAGAAATGAGATTGATTTCTAAAGATGATGTTGATTGAATTCCATATTAGAGACTTTAAAAATGACTAAAAGTATACTTTGACTCAAGATAAAAATACAAATAAAATATCGTGGAAATTACTATAAAAAATTTCTTTAATACATATAAGGTGATTGAACAGTTCGTTTTATTATTTACATACTGTTTAAACATAGTATACAAATTTCTCCTTTATTTAAAAAATAAGAGTATATTTATGAGTAAAAGTATATTTTGATAATTTACAAATACTAAGCCGTTTGAAAAAACAACAAAATAGTTAATGATTAATTTTGTAATCAGAATATATTAATCTTATGTTTAGAAAAAGGCATGAATATGTAAGATTACATTTCAATGAATCCTTATTTGACTTGAACTGTTAGTATTAGCTATTTTAATGTATGCAGTAATTATTAATATAGTCTTGAGAATGTCAATATTTACTGGTTAAAAATATTTATCTTCGATTTGCCAATGCTTGCAGTTCGTCAACCTTTACAATATAAAGAAGATTGTATCTGTACAATCCATGACAATAACCAAACATTTAAAATTAATTACAAAAAGCCTTCGTGCATTTAGTATCATGTCAAAAAGTGCATTGTGTCTGTTTTATAGCTGTTGCGAAATATTTCTTATTGTATTTTATACTTGCGAAATATCGCCACTCATGCGACCGTCAAAATTAAAGATTACATTGTAAACGATATCACGATTTATTGTATTCAAAATAACAGATTTTTGTTCACGGTCCGAAACACAGGTCGAGGTGAACTTATTTATGTATGCGAATCATTCGGAGGTTTTTTTAGTTGAACTCGACTTTTTATTAATGGAATTCAATCTGGGTAAATACGTGAATAATTCAATTTGACCTCCCCCGTGTACAACTCTACAAAATATATATTAAATTTCCATTAAACAGAACCATATGTGGATTAATTATAATTTTGTGGCTGAATATTATTATAAAATTTATATATATATATAATTTTCTAAGGTGTGTGTATGTTTTATGTATATGCGGATCCACCAATCGATGTTGCCAGATGGAAAAATAATATTTTATTAATACATATCTAAAATCTCGAAACGGGTATTTAAATGATAATAACATTTAATTAATTTCAAAAGATTATTAGAGATATTTAATAATGCATAATAAATAAAAATTCTCAAAACACAGTATTTATTGGGAGACTTGCTTTTTAAATATTGTGATGAGTGTTGTTACCTTAAGAAACCCGTATTAATTTATTTTAATAATAATTTAAAAGAAACTCTAACTTTTTATAATTAATAAAATAAACCACTTTAAAACAAAAATTATATCAATACTCAATATATAACCGTCCTATTAAAAAACCAATCAGAACATAAAAAAGCATTCACAATTGAAAATTTCAATTAAAATTACCCTACTAAATAATAATTGCTTCTACACTTTGGATCGCGGAAAAATAAATATTGTGGGATAATAATGAACCTTGCCATTAATAAATTGACTTGTTCTAATTGTTTTAGATAACAAAATGATCGGTGTGTTAATATTATGCGCACTGACCGTACTTCAAGTAAGCAATGCCGCCGATGTAAAAGAGGAATTTTCATGGAAAAGCATTGACTACTCGTGGCCAAATGCCGAATTCAAGGATAAAGCACTGAAGACTGGAGCTTTTGTACCTGAAAATAACCTTCCTTTAGGTGTGGCCAGGTGGAAGAACAAGCTTTTCATCACTGTACCAAAATGGAAGTCAGGAGTGCCATCGTCTCTAAACTACGTCAATATCGGTTCAGATAATTCTTCCCCCCTCATCCCATATCCTTCATGGGATGCCAATTATTTCCCAGTCGAAGGACATAAAGAAACTGTTGCCTCCACTGGAGGAAGAGATCAAGCTCCTAAAGCTGAATCTAGCGAGGAAGGACTCAAGGATAACGCCACAATTATTTCTGTATTCAGAGTTTGGGTTGATAAGTGTGACAGACTTTGGGTTATGGATACTGGATTGGCTGATATTCTTGGTATGTATTTTATTCATCAACATAAAGTAGCGTGAAAATTTTCATCTGTTTAATTAATTTATACAATTCATATCTAATGTTCGTAATAAGTCATGGGGTGGGTCACTTGGCTTAAAACCCCATGAAAAAAATGAAAATCTCGATCGATTGTTTCGAGTTAAAACTATTTTCCTGATTTGTAAGTTGATCCTTCAATTAGAGCAGAGCAGCCCTATCGATAACTTAAAATAAGTTGAGATAAGTTAAAATAAGTTGACTTTTGATTTGAAAACTGCACATACCTTCGCCGTGGATGCGAAAGGGCTAAAAAATATATAATCTTTCCATTATAAAAAACTATCTGGCTTATGAATAAATTCTACTTACAAACATTTAAGCAAAAACCAAGAAATCTTGAGGCGATGATCTACATATGAATCAACCCAACGTTGAATACGTTGAACGTGAAATAATTTTAAATCTAAAAAATCACCAACCGGTTGATTTGGTATTTGAATACATTGACTAGTAAAAAACAACGACGTGTAAATAAATATAATTAATCTTATTTTTGCTAGATAGATTTTAATTTAATAAATGATACTAATACTTTAAATAAACTTTAGGATCACCTAAACAGATTGCCAAACCATCTCTGGTGATCTTCGATTTGAACAAGGACACCTTGCTTCACAGATACTTCTTCAAGGATGACGACATAAAAGACAGCTCGTTCTTCGCCAATGTTGTAAGTTTCACTTTATTTATGTATAATAAGTTATGCACGACTGACTACAGGTAATAATATCGTTAGGCTGTCGTCCTTGCAGTGATTTATACTAGTTTGCAGACAAAAGGTTTAATGTATCGCAACAATCTGAATGCAGATTTGACAACATGATGACTCAATCAACGATACGAATTTTGCATATGTTACTATTGTGTAAATACATTGAATCCTTGAAAGGATAAACATTGCCCACTCCGATGATATTCAATAACTGGTTTTTTAAATTATAAATTTTTCTGTAATTGCTTAATCTTGATTACTTTTTATACCCTCTGACCTTCTTTAGCAACTTAATCAAACAATACAATAATCTGCGTATATAATTATCTGATATTTGATCTATCTATCCAACTATCCAAAGATGACTTAATAATTAGTTTTATTCTAAAATCAATCAAATAATTGTGGATCTTTGTTTTTGTGTTGGATACACCCGTCGAATGAGGATTAATGATATTATAAACTAAACGTAATTTTTAAAGCTCTGACCTAAATTAACAAATATTAGAAAAAAACTCTAAAATATTAACACTAAACAGGCACATATCAGTTTTTTGTCGATACTGGTAAACACCGATTCAATATTACGCCGGTTAGTGCTTTCATTAAAAATCGGTGTCTTCAATAAGTAATCTTTCAAAAAAATCAATTACTATTTTAAACAATGCTATAAGAAATCCACGATTCAGGCGATAGATACTAATTATAATCATAACTTTAAATATTTGTATTTGTGTTCATTTTACGCCGGTGTTTCTCGGTACGGAACCCCGTCGTAAAACGACGTTTACCTGTATGCAATATTTAACAATGTAACACATACTTTTACCAAAGATGATTTTTAAAATTCATTGTCTAAAGAATATTTCCTTATAAGACATTTTTCCTTAATCCAAAAGACAAGTGCATATTATAAAATCAGATGTGCTTCTTATTTGTAACCTTGAGGCGAAAATTTCACTATCGGTGTTTGGGAATCATTGGGTTTGTGTACTATAATGTATTTCTTTTTTGATTTAGATTGTTGATGTTGATTCTCAATCATGTGACAATGCATTCGCTTACATTCCTGATCTTGGAGGCTATGGTGTTGTGGTATACAGCCTTAAAGAAAATGACTCCTGGAGGGTGAGCCACCATTACTTCCACTTTGATCCCCTCGCTGGACAATACAATGTGGGAGGAATCCCATTCCAATGGACTGATGGTGTATTTGGATTGGCCTTGGGTAAAGTTCAACAAGACGGGTGAGCATTGACAAATATAATTCTAGACTATTTATATTACACTAATATATTAATTATTTTCATTAGATATCGTCCAGTCTATTTCCATGCCTTCTCCAGCACCAAGGAGTTCGAAGTTTCCAATCGTATTCTTCAAAATAAGACTCTCGCCACCAGTCAAGATAACTTCCATTATTTCAAAGTATATTATTTTTTATCAATTTGATTGTATTTTAAAAACTAATAAATATTTTTTTTAATCCTCAGCTGATCGGCGAAAGGGGACCAAACACACAAGCTTCAGCCAACTTCTTTGACGAATCTACCAATTCTCTGTTCTACTCCCAGGTAAAACTACTGCCTGATTTAAAACATACAAATTATTTATAAATAAATATTATATATTAGGTTAATCGTGATGGTGTTGCCTGCTGGAATGTGGCTAAGCAATTAACACCTCAAAATACAGCTCTGTTTGTGAATGATTCCAAAACCATGGAATTCCCCAACGACCTAAAGGTAAAAAAAAAATGAGATAAACGAATATAATACTCATACAATTATTTTATAAACCACATAGGTCGACAGTGAAGGCATCCTCTGGTTCTTGACTGACAAAATGCCTAGATTTGTCTACAGAACTCTCGACCCCAATGAAGTTAATTTCAGAGTTTTATCCATACCTACTAAAGAGGCTGTCAAGGGAACAGTGTGTGCCCAGTGATATTATTATAATTAAGTATCTATTTTATTAGATCAATGTGAAAAAGAAATATCCCAATAAAATATATATAATATTTTTATTGTTTTAATATTCTCTTTGTGCGTTTATGTTGTAGTATGGTTATATATTCTGTTTGTCCTCGAATATTGTTGACTCCGAGTTTTTTTATCACCAAATATGAATAAAATGAGATATTATGTAACTCATAGCTGACTTCTCTTGTTGTTGAAAAAAATCCGTTGTACAGTGTGATCAAATAAATTATTTTTATTGAAAAAATGGTAGGTAGTACGGCTGCAGGCAGAATCATTAACTGTGTAGTATTTCTAGAATTGAGTCAATAAAATCTGTTCAATAAAAAAAGAAAATATATTTGCAACTACTAATCAGATAAGAACTTCCAATATAACTACTATAAACCGACCCAGGTTATTAGATCTTAACTATTGATATCGGTCAATACATATAAAAATATAAATTTATAAAGATAATCAATAAAAGTTACGAAGAACCAATATAAGAATTGAATTTACGTAGGAACTTCATTTTTTCCACCCCTTTGGTACAAATACTAATCATCAAATTTACCATAAATCTGAAGAACTTGAATAATTAATTATATGTAAGAAAAAAATATATTAAACATATTTTTTTTTCTTTTTTGAGTATCCTGTCTAAAGACATCTTACTCGTCGTCTGTTGTCATATTGTCTTGAGGGTTGGTTGTCCAGTGACGACTCAATCCCGGCGTTGTGTTTTAGTTATAAGTGTTCAAGTGTTCATACTTGTTTTATCAAGTAAACACCATTGTCAGTCCTTGAATCTTGCTGGCAAGTCAAGTTGTCTGTATTTTGTAGACGTCTTGCGTAGTCTACGGTCAATAAATCCCTCGCTAGTACGTTCGGGTGTCTTTTTAATCTACTTTGGTACGTTTCGCTGAATATTTTCAGTTCTTCGCGTACTGTCATTGTTTTAGAGTCCTGTAATAGGACCCAGTTGGGTACATACCATGGAGCATTTAAAATTGCTCTCAGGGTCTTGTTTTGTAACCTGTCGATACTGCTGATATGAGTATCCTTAGCTGTCCCCCACAGTTGACAACCATATGTCCAAATGGGTTTGATTATTGCTTTATACAGCAATAGCTTGTTTGTAAGTGTGAGTTGGGAATGTCTGTCGGAATGGGAATATTTTTCCCAGCGATTTTCACTGGTGGACATGTCTGTTTTTTATTTGTGAATGTCACGTGTGTAGATTTGGTTTGATTGACTTTAATTCTCCATACTTCAGGCCATCAAGGTGTTTCTGGAGGAATTGTGAGGCAGCTATTGGATCTTTGTCCGAAGCGAGTATGACGGTATCGTCAGCGTATGTAGCCAGTGTTGTGTTGTCATTTGTTGGGAGATCGTTTGTATATATAAGATACAATACAGGACTTAATACACTCCCTTGCGGTACTCCAGATCTTATGGTATTTAGATTCGAAGTTTCGTTGTCAAATTTAACATAGAACTATCTATCGGTCAAGTACGATTTAATTATATCATACATGTTTTTTTGCAATTTTTCTTTTATTTTAATATTAAGAATATAATAATAGTGTTCACTATCGCCTTGTACTATTATCACATTACTATGAAAGAAGACAATCAATAACGACGCAACAATGATGATCATACATATATTTATTTATCTCCATAATTCAGTGACAGTTTTGTATTTCAGATAGTTGGTTTCGAATCTGTGAAACAACACCTCTTTTTATAATGCTTCGTTATTTTTTTATTTTATTACCTGTGGCATTGTCTGCGGCGATTCATTTGGAACCATTATTTGAATGGAAGACGATCGATTATGAATGGCCTAATGCCACATTTAAGGAGACACTCAATTATTTCACCTACATTCCTCAGAATAATCTACCTTTCGGAATAGACAGATGGAGAAATAAAATCTTCGTGACTGTCCCTCGGTGGAGGTATGGAGTAGTTTCCACTCTGAACTATATCGATATCGGAGACGTTAAGAGTCCTTTATTAAAACCGTATCCATCTTTGGAACAAAATCTTGTATTGAAGTCATCGAACTCAACTTATACAAATATATCAAAAGAAAACCCGCCTCTTGTGTCCGTGTTCAGAGTTTTCGTAGATAAGTGCGATCGTCTGTGGGTTCTTGAAAATGGAGTCGATGCAATTTTTGGTAATTTTAATAAAGTACATCACACTGACTTGTATATAAATCCTTTCATACGTTTTACAGAAATCTCAAACGAGGTTGTGAAAAAGGCACTTTACATTTATGATTTAAATACCGATACACTGATCAGAAGGTATGAGTTTAAAGAAACAGATTTTATCAGTGGTTCATTCGCCGCTAATGTGGTAAAATATATTATATGTAAGCACTTTAAAATTCAAAATCATATAAAAAAATTTTTCCAGATAGTTGATGTTGATGAGGGTCAGTGTGAAAATGCCTTTGCTTATGTCACGGATGTTTCTTGTTTTGGTTTAGTAGTCTACGATTTCAAAGCCAGTGATTCATGGAGGATTGAAAGAATACTATATTTCTACCCACATCCAACATCAGGCGTTTTCAGTAGTGATGGAATTAATGTTGTTTGGATTGATGGTATTTTAGGTCTGTCATTGGGAAAAAACCAGGAAGACGGGTAAAATAATTATATTGTTAATACATTTATCAAAATAAAAAAACCTCATTATACCATGGTTATTTATGAACAGGTACAAAACTCTATATTTTCACCCACTGACTAGCACTAATGAGTTTTCAGTTTCTACCCGAATCATTCAAGATAAAAGTATGGTTGGAAATAAAAGCGCCAACTTTGAATATAAGGTTTTAACCAGATCATTTAAAACTATATAAATATTTATTAATTTTATCAAATTAATAACATTTTAGTTACAAGGTAATCGTGGTTCAAAAACCCAATCCACCACAAGTTGTTACGACGAACAGACCAGAGTTATATTTTATGCTGAGGTAATAATGTAATATTAATCATAATATATATATTTTTCAGAACCACTATACGTATATATATACAATGTAACATTTAATTACAGTTAAATAGACATGGTATTGGATGTTGGAAAACCAGTGTTCCTTTAACGCAAGAATCAGTGGGACTGACTGTTACAAATACTGAACTTCTAAACACTCCAGCTGATATTAAGGTAAATTAATTCAATAAACAAGTATCCCAACTACCGGTAAATTATACATAATATGTATTCTTTCAGATTGATAACGAGAGACAGGTTTGGGTTCTATCAGATAGACTTGTCAAATTCTTTTATGATGTTCATGATGCAAATGAAATCAATTACAGAATATTCAAATTTAATGCTGATGATTTGATTAGTAATACTGTGTGTAAATAAAAAAAATTGTAATAAGTGCTCAGTGGGTGCCTATATTGATTGGTCTATTAATAAATATTAATACTCACAAATTGATTTTTAATTGAGTTGTACCATGAAAAGTATATTCATTATCATTTTTTTATAATGAAATACAGTAAAACGTTTTTGCAGGGGCCGGTAAAAAAAACTTAAATTGAAAATATAAATAATAATAATTAATAAAAATTCCTTCACATATATGTACTTTCACATAGCTATAAATAATGATTTACTGAAATAAAATAAATTGACATTTGACCAGGAAAAGACGTCAATGCAAATTTTTACGTAATTTTCCGGTGAAGAAATATTCAAATTGGGATTTCTAACATGTCGAAAGCATAACATAATAAAAGGATCGTATTCGAAAACCAAACATAAAAACGAGATTTTTAGATTTAGCATTTGTATGAACGGGACTATTCCAAATAAAACTATCAAACTGTTTAAATATGTTAAAAAAAAATCTATAAAGGTGCTATAAAAAGATTTCATTCATTCAGAGACGCATTCTGATAATTATAAGTAATTGTACAATTAGTATATTATGAAGTAGGTATGTTCGTTCTTTATATTATTTACTTTGTGCTTAGAAGACTTGCATTTTGGACGGCTGACGGTGATGATGTTACAGTGAGGCCAACTGTGGACTGTGATAATAATTAGCAATTGTATAATTAGTATATTATGAAGTTGGTATGTTGGTTCATTATATTATTTACCTTGTGCTGAGAAGACTTGCATCTTAGACAGCTGACGGAGATACGGAGATGATGTTACAATGAGGCCAACTGTGGACTGTGATAATTATTAGCAATTGTATAATTAGTATATTATGAAGTTGGTATGTTGGTTCATTATATTATTTACCTTATGCTGAGAAGACTTGCATCTTGGACGGCTGACGGAGATGATGTTACAGTGAGGCCAACTGTGGACTGTGATAATTATTAGCAATTGTATAATTAGTATATTATGAAGTAGGTATGTTGGTTCATTATATTATTTACCTTGTGCTGAGAAGACTTGCATCTTGGACGGCTGACGGAGATGGTGTTACAGTGAGACCAACTGTGGACTGTGATAATTATTAGCAATTGTATAATTAATATATTATGAAGTTGGTATGTTGGTTCATTATATTATTTACCTTGTGCTGAGAAGACTTGCATCTTGGACGGCTGACGGAGATGATGTTACAGTGAGACCAACTGTGGACTGTGATAATTATTAGCAATTGTATAATTAATATATGAAGTTGGTATATTTGGTTCATTATATTATTATTTACCTTGTGCTGAGAAGACTTGCATCTTGGACGGCTGACGGAGATGATGTTACAGTGAGACCAACTGTGGACTGTGATAATTATTAGCAATTGTATAATTAATATATGGTGGTATGTTGGTTCTGTTATATTATTTACCTTGTGCTGAGAAGACTTGCATCTTGGACGGCTGTCGGAGATACAGAGATGATGTTAGAGTGAGGCCAACTGTGGACTGTGATAATTATTAGCAATTGTATAATTAGTATATTATGAAGTTGGTATGTTGGTTCATTATATTATTTACCTTATGCTGAGAAGACTTGCATCTTGGACGGCTGACAGAGATACAGAGATGATGTTACAGTGAGGCCAACTGTGGACTGTGATAATTATTAGCAATTGTGTAATTAGTATATTATGAAGTAGGTATGTTGGTTCATTATATTATTTACCCTTTTTTATGTTAAAGCCATGTCATTCAGAGTCATGCAAATGTGGCTGCATAACAATTGTTGCTTAATTCTTTCTCCGTTTGCTAGGCCTCTTCTCATCTTTTAAGTGGTCTCCAGAAGGTAGTTGTTTAGTACCTCTGGTCACTCTTGATCTTGTACGTGCAATTGGAGTCGATTGGACTTGTATTGCACCCTGACGATGTGACTTCATTTCAAAATTTGTTGCGTAAGCAATGAAGGAGGCCTGCCGTTGCTCTTGATTCTGTTTCAGAAATGTTTTCATAAATAATGCTTTTACGTCAATATTTGAATTTAAAAACGTTAAAATCTCTGCATCATCCTTCAACATAGAAGATTCATCTGCACAAACTACTTCGTCTTCAGCAACTACTTCAGGAACTACTAGATCTTCAGCAACTACTTCACCTTCTACAACTACTTCATCTTCAGCAACAACTTCATCCTCATTCAAAAAAATGACTTCTATTCCGCAATTAGCCTGATTTGTTCCTGAGTCAATACTGTTACTGTTGCAACAAAGATCTGCATTGCCAGATATTTTTTTATTCTTATTAAATTCTCTCCACTTTTCAAACCAATGAATTACAGTTCTATATTTTGGTCGAATTGATGACTTAGCCAATTCATCATCTCCATAAATTTGCTGTAATTCTTTCGTTTGAGCTTCCATAGCTTCTCTGATGTTAAGGCCACTATTAAAATAATCCACATACTTTAATCTTACATCAGCAGTAGGTTTTAAAAATTTGAAAATTTCAGCGGTATTTAAACTGTGACTGTGATTATTGTTGACGGTGATAATGGCTGGGTATCCAATCTGAATATAATAAATTATGTTTTTTATCTGTATATGAAATTATTACTACATTAGATCAGTTAACAAACTAGTCTCGGACAGATTTTGTACATTAATTGTAAGGTGACCAACCATCCTTTATTTTGATGAAAAAAATTTAAAGTACCTACCTTAACATGTTCATGTTTGGTTCTTGGCGTAATTGGGTACACTAAAACAATAATGTTCGCTAAACAGTTCAAGTTCTTCTTAGACGAGCTCTTTTTTCCACATGAGCTATGTTGACACACATATTTCCTCCTAAAATGAAAATATGTGATATTTTTAGATAAAATACAAGCTATGCTTCTTTTTTATGTTATTGTGAATGAATATTTATATTGTTGAATTAAACTGTTGCAACTCCAAATTCAATGTATTCCAAATTTAGTGATTCAACAAAGGTGACATTACTCCATATCGCGAGATTAATCAAGATTATAAACAAATCTGATTTTTTGTGGTGTAAGCAGTTTTTTTACAGAATACAATAAATAAAATAATATATGATTACCTCAAAGATGGAAATATTGGAGATATAATTACCATAACCGCTTTGGCTAAACCTCAGAAAAAAATTTAAGGGGGGCAAGCGACCCCCCTTGTCCCTACCTGCTTGCGCTCATGTACATTATATATATACTTAATTTGATTGTTACTTACCTAAGAACTATCTTTTGAGTCGCAGCACCATTGCTCCTCAGTAGAATCCAGTTGGTATTATTAAGCTTTGAAAACTCTGCAAGCCATCGAGTCCATTCTTCCAAGTCAGCCACATTGCAGAATACTTTTAGATTTTCTCCGTCGTCGTTGATCCCTGCTGATAGATGAAGAAAACTTGTTGGTAACTTTATGTTGGAAATGTCTGAATTAGTATTTGTATTTGAAACGGCCATGGCGGCGATTGCAGGTAGAAAGAGAGGAGGAATCCTTTCGTTACTTTTTCCGTTAAAAACTATTTGACAGCTATTTATGCATCACTCAACTTTACCATAATATCAAGCGCGCGACGAAATTTTAAAATATAAAAAATATTAACAGTACATATAAAAATATTCAAAAGGATGTATCTGATTTTTCCCCAAATTTAAAGTCAATTTAATTGAATTATGATGATTTTTTCTGAAAAAGTTTACTTAAAATAAACATGTAAAGGTGAAGATGAATAGTAGACCAACTTTACAATAAAATTGAAATACATAAAAAAAACGTTTGGATTACAAATTAATAAAATAACAAGTTTTTTCCGTAATAATAACTAATTATGTCATGAGGCAGCACTGAGCAGCTGACGGCAACACTGGAAGCATTATTTTGACAGTTGTGAAATAGTAAATAATACAAGGGTACCTTTCGATAAGGTATTAAACAATGGAGTCACCAGATTTTATTCCGTTCGTACAATCATCCACGGATAGTCCCAAAGATTTGCCAAATCGGCCATATTTTAAGAAAGATAATCCATTTAGGCCAAAAAATACAAATTATAGAAACACCTGTAGCCCATATCAAAAAGATAAAAATCAAATGGTGAGTCTTTTTATAAAATTCTAAAATATTTACAGTTGAGCTGTAGAAGCATGGAAATCTTATACTTTATGATCTCAAAAATTGTACATAGATCAAGGAACACTGTCATTTTATATCGCTGTGATAGGTATAAAATATTATTTATTAATTTTCTACTGAAGATAATTTAGAGTAGAAAAACCATTCAAAATCTAGTTATTTAATTATTTTATCAAGAATGAAAAGCTAACATTTAGTGTAGACAATTTTGACAATTCCAACAAATTAATCGTTACTCTAAATGAATTATTAGAATTTTTAAATATCCTTACAGCTATGATTAATGATAGAAACATTGTTACATAGAACTTTCTTCATTATTGTACAATGTTCCTTCTAAGTACTCTAGTGGCTCTTGTTTTGAAGTATTATTGTACTTAATAATTATTCTGTTTTAGAATTACGGTGGCGGATATAAAAAAAATGCCCATAATAATTATCACAACAATGGAAGCTATTTCCACCCGTCAATGTTAGAAGATCCTTGGAAATATCTAGAAACGCTTAGGGAGAGGCAAAGTTATAACACTCCACCGACTCCAGGAAAAGACACTAGTACACATTAATGCAAATATTTTCTAAAAGGAATAAAATAATAAATTTTAATTTGTACAAAAAAATCTTATTTAACTTGTATAATATAGTTTTTTTTATACATTCTTAAAAATAAATCTTAAAATATTGAATTGATTAAACTTTAATTACAAACTATTCCATTGAATATCAATGTTTGAATACCAATAATATTTTTTTTAAATTACATTTTTTACATATACATAATTAATTTACACAATACAGAGTCTAACTTCTGGTTGAATATTAAATAATTTATAATTATCAGTTTCTTTGGTGTTCGAATATTAAATAAATACAGATGCACATGTAGTTATATAAAAACCATACTATTTGATGAAGAAGAACACTCTTATTAAAATGTGAGTTTTAAAATGTGAGGATTTTATGTCCTCATTCTAAGCCGTGGTCTCTTGCATAATATGTGGAGAAATATTGTGACAGTGATGTTGTTTGAAGTGAATTGGAGTATTTGCTATAACGGGAACTTCATCTTCCGGACAAATTGTAATACTGCAATGTAATCAGTGAAAATTAATTTTGTGATGGAGTTGTTTATTTGAATAATGCTGGGTTTATATTTGTTGTGATGCACCAAAACACTATTTACAAACACAGTTTCTAATATGTATTTAGTAAATTGGTGGTTTTATTTGTGTTGTGATGATTTTTGCAATATGTTTTAAACAATAATATTCTGACGCATCATAATACACCTCTACAGACGAATATAAACCCCTCATAATTCTTTTTTTTTTTGTACCTCTTCTTGTATTCCATTGAGTCTATGTTGACCCATGCAATGTATAATCTGGGAGACATTAAAATACGCCATGTCAAAGGATTTAAAAAGTTGGTTTCATATTCCCATTCCACTAGTGCTGATACGGGTTCACCCACATCTTTTATAGGCACCATAAACGTCCTCTGTGTTCCCGGTTTGTGATACCTTCAAATTTCATTAATAAATAAAAAAATAAATAAAAAATTAATACAAAAAGTACTCACCCCGGGTTATTTTCCAGAGGTATTTTATTTGAATGGGTACCGTTTTTATTCACCAAAGTAATACAAAGTCTACCTATATCTCCGCCTTGATTAGAACTCTCCATTGATGCAGATATATTTACCGTCACACGGTATTGCATTCCTGAAATAAAATACATACTTAAATGTAAATTTTTTAACCAAGACGCAGCTTATAAAACTTACGACAATAGTCTTCAGATTCTCCAGTGAGGAAGAAAGCATTTACTGTATTTTCAGGTTGTATCGATCTTGTTTTCAGCAGTCTTTTATAACCTTTGAAAGCTCTGTATCCGAAAGGCATACAATTGTGTCCATTTACACCACATTGAAAACACTGACCATGTAAGAAATGCTGCAGAAGAATTACATAATATATGATTACTAAAGATCAATATTTATTATTTGTTTGTTATAATAATCACATGAACTTATTTGCTTCACATTCATTAGCATTAAATAAAAAAAACATATTTATTCCAGCCATATGACGTGATTACAAGGACAAATAATTTGAAAACATATTTTTGTAATGCATTGGAATCTTGACAATTATTCATTTATTGTTTTGTACAAAAATTGTGGATTATATGAATTCAACAATAAAATAATTATTGCATGTTTTTACAACAGAACTGAATTAAGTTAAAAACTCACTTGATAGCTTGGGCATTGAATGGCCATGAAAGGGCAAGCTGGCAATATACTTTCAGTAAAATATTCATAGCTTCGAACATGATCACATCCCAAAAAGTGTTTCAAGCTCCGAAAGAGAGATCCATCTTTTGAATTTATATAATCCAACATCCTTTGACTGCAACCTGGTTGAATGGATCCTCCGTTTGGAAAGAAGTCAAGATGGCCGATCGACTGCCACATTCCAAGACCTGATTTATATTCAATTATTATGATGATAATGTTTCAATATGCTATGGTTTTGTATCTTATTACCTCCATTCATGAAAGGTGAGGCGTCAGTGTGAATGATATCGACAAATTTTGCATCCGATCTATCGAGCCGTACTGCTGTTGATGTTTTACCAAAATGAGGTTCTGCTGGGTCCATCCCAGTGATTCTTCCCAATGTCAAACCGAATTCCTTTAAAATTTATATCAAATTAAGTTATTTCCTGGGTTATCAAAGATATAAATATTTCATTGTTTTCAAATATACCCTTTGTAGTATACTTCCAGTGTAGCCGCCATTATGAGCACCCAAAGAATGTCCGATATAATGAAAATTATCTAGATTTTTTAATTTTAATTGAGTCTGAAATTGCCAATAACTTTGTTAGATCGAAGAATTATTTGGGAATACCACGATGGATTTCCGTATAAGTAATTTATTGGGTCAAATGCTATCAGTTATATTTTATCCTTCGACGACCTCGTGGGTCATTAGTTAAAATAATATTCGACCACATTTACTTCGATAAATAAATGTATAGAAACATACTCACATGTATATTGTAAATTAAATGTGCTGTTATGGCTCCAACTAATCTTATATTAGCCACAGCTTGTGTATAAGGAGGACTAGATCCATTTCTCCAATCTACGGCAATAACTGTAGCATCCTGATTTTCATCTAAGCTCAACAATGCATGAGTCATCTTTTGAATCTAAATAATTTGAAATGCATTACTTAACTATTCGACCATATTTATATATTGATTTATAATTAACCTACCCATACTCTATCACCACTCTCTACGTATCCATGGCTTATGAAATAAAATGGACCATTTGGATTGAGAGTTGCAGATTTTATAGATTGTGGATCTTCTGGATCGAGAAACATCGGTAAATTCATATTTCGCCTTGAAAATGATGGATATCTGGTGTGATTTAAACAATCCATTAGATTTACTGTTGATTAATTAAATGTATTTACCTAACAAAGTGTTGTATTATGATTGCGAATAATTCAACTTTAACCTTGCATAAAACAATTTCAAGTTGGAATTTATGCATTTAATTTAAACATCATTAAAAAGCTTGTTATTATCAAATGTCTATTTATAGGATTCCTTTGTAGAATTGTTGTTTACAACAAATGAAATATTTCTTTTATCATTTTAAGATGCATGTCAGTAGACATGGAGTAGACAAAAATAGCTGATAATATTATATATTTGTGTCACACACTATAGGTCTATTCATTATAATATGATTAAATAATACAAACATGATAAACAAATTAAATACAAGTACATATCTATGTCTATTCAAGAGTTATTTTATATGAATGTGGAAAAATATAATTTTACCTGACTTGCAAGACATCTGGATGAACTGGAAATAAAGCTATTGGTCTTTCTTCTGATAACCATGGGTATCTGATTGAAAAACATCCGTACTGGCCATAACATCTTTCAGAATCTGGTACTGAAAATACACACCAAGATCGCACATTTATAAAATATATTTAAAACAAAATAAAACTTGTATATCACACTCGTGATATGAGTATCAACACATTTAATATTTGAATCGCAATTTTAAATTAAAAAAACATGATAGCCAAAAGAGTTTTACAACTTTACATCTCGTTACTTTATGTATCCAAAATATTATATTAAAAACATATAATTACCAAAAGTTTCACTGTAGTGTTCATTGGAAAGTTCAGTGAGATTATGCTTTTGCACCATCAATAAAATGGTGTTAAACATCAAACTTCCATTAATGTTCATCATTTTCAAAGGAATCCCACAAACTCACAAAAACAAATCCTTATATGAAATTTAACTTAATTATTTCTGCATTTAAAAACACAACCGCATAATGGCACTACACACCGAATAATGTGTCAACTCATCTACTGTAAGCAATTGATATTTTCGGTTATCAATGAATTATCTGTTCACTCAGTAATATATGTATCGAATATTATTTTAATTGTGACAATACTCTTTCTCGGATTGTGCTCCGTTCAAAGTGTAAAACAAAACTGATACACCCCACACGAGACGCTGCCTACTGATATCTCAATTATGTGAGATGAGAAAAAATAATACTATGACGCAAATGACTTGTCATTACTAATAAAATTATCAAAAACAATGCCAATCAATATGCATGAACAGGATATTGTGATTTTTTTAGAAAGTGTCCTCCAAACAATTTTAATAATCATACAAATTCATTATTTACACTATAGTAATATATCAATACATTACAGTTTTAAAAAATCAAATTGCACTATTGAAATCGCTTAATCTAATCATTTTAAAAAAAGGTTTGATAATCTAGTTTCTGCACCCAAATTTTACCTAGATTATTTTCTCTATTTTCTTAAAGATCTACAGACTAGAGCAGTTTTTATATTATATGGAAATAATTTTAATGAAAAAAATAATTGAATTTTAAAAATAGTATATTCACATGATAAAAATAGTTCACGTCCTACTTTAAATGTCGTTGATAAAAAAAAAATTTACTACATACATAATTGAGTGAAAACGAGTTAGAATATTAATTTCAAAATAAGTCATTGTTCGATATTTTAGGCAGACACAATACAATTATGTATACTCTCTTCAAATAAATATGTTATAGGAAAATATTTACTTAAGATTACAAGGTGTTTTTTTTTCCTGCTTTTGTTTCTCAGAATTTAAGATAGGTACTCATATAATCAAATTGATAATTATTATTGTTTCATTATTTGTATGTACCTTTCAGAATTTTGATAAAAATTTGCAAATCCATACTATTTCTAGATTAAGTGGAAAGAATGACTTAAAAATGAATTAGCGCGAGCCGAGATAATTTTCTAATGTAGAAATACAGGTACACCAAAAAGCAGTGCGTATCATCATAGAAACAGCATTTCATAAAGATTATTTTGTAATCATTTAAACTGGACACATTTATAAATTATTTTAGTGTCTACCAAATAAACAACATTAAAAATGAAATTTATACTTGTATGTGCAGAGTATAAAGTCCAAAATTGGAACAAAGGTTGAAATAGCCGGATGTACATGGTTTGTGCAAACAAATTGCGTACTGACACTTCAATAATTAATCAACAACAATAAACAAATATGCTTTATCTCAAAATTAAGGAATTTAATCAGAGAAAACATTATCAGAAATGTGTCCAAAGTTTCTGATTATCCTTGTTCCTCCGCCTATCGAAATCATTCATTTTGTTTTACAGGTATAATAATATAGTCATGTTCAAACACAGTCCTGACTTTAAGTAAAGGAATGATTGAAAGAGAATTAGTAGTTAGGGATTTAGTTTGGACTACTATTATAATATAGTATTTTGTTTGAATATTAACTAAAAATATTTAGGGATTATTGGTTAAATGAGAATACTTTGTGAGGGAATTATACTTAGAATCACATTTCTACCCAAAAGATATTTATCGCAATCATGGGATTGAAAATATGTATAAACAATTAAAGATGATTGGTTTTCTCATCTAAATTACATAATAAATAATTGTAGAGATAAAATATACAAATGCATTTAATAAAATTAGATCATCCAACTTCTTCACTATACTACATAAATTAGGTATGATTGAAGAACACTGATAACCATGGGTATATTATTCATGTTTATTAAAAAAAAAACAATTTTCATAATATACAAATGTGAATATATATAAATAATCTTTCAAATCGGTGGTATTTCATCCTTGAATATTAAATATAGTCAAATTCCAGTCAAACATTTTTTAGACGATATGACTGAAAGAACAATACACAAAATAGCACAATTTAAACACTCAAATCATATAGTAATAACAAAATTATGGCACGAAAACAATAATGCTAGTAAAAATATAGTAATGACTTAAATTTATCCCCTCCCCAAAATAACTGAAAATCATTAAATCAAATATACTAAAGAAGTTAAAATTTAATGAAATCGACTGCAAAGAATGAACTCTCATGCAAATATTACATTTTGATTTAATGTAAATGTGCCTTAGCAAAGATATTAATTTAAAAAACCTAAGAACATTACATTGGACCAATTTTGATATGAAGATCTAATTAACTTAAAATTATAATTTTATCTATTTATTTAAGCGTAATAACATCAATTGACTACAAATTAAAAAGATAACTTTGTACAAAAATGAAGTGCTATTTATCATTTGCAATTTATTCGAGTCTCATCGAAATAATCTTGAAATTCCCACTTCCATTTTTTTGCTACTTATAAATAAATCGGTGGCATGCTGATAGCTTTTTGTCAGGTACTGTAAAATTTTTCTGATAGAATATTTTGTTAAAGATGTTTTTTCTATCTAAGACTTGCGAGTACCATTGATAAATCACATTTTTTACAGAATCATCCCTACAGTGGTTCAATAGTTCCTATGTTTATTTTTAGATGGAGTTGACGAGTAATTACACGCAAACTGTGTGATTTCATCATTGATACTTTCCGAAAAAGATACAGAATCATGTCTTTGGACTTTCTTATGTTTGGTGTAGAATTGTTCACCAAAATAGACGTTTTCTTTATTCTCCTCTTGAAAGGTGAGTATTGAAGAGCATTTGGTTAGAGGCTGTTTGAAATCTTGAGAACAAAGTTGTTGTGAAAGATCGGTGGAAGCCTCTTCATTGAAACCACTATCAAATCTTCTCCAATTAGTAGTGGACATGGAATCAGTGCAAATAGAAGTGGTTCTATCATCAAATTTGCTAATATTGCACATGGTAGTATCACATTTAGAAATGTCTGAATAGCATTCATCAAAGCCGGTATCCTTTCTCCTAAGACTATGCTGACTCTTGAAAGCGACCATCTCTTCCAGAGTACTTTGAGGGTTGACGTTTGTCCCAAAGATCCACTGGGGTTCTTTGCCATCACTGGGAAACAATTTGTAATCACTTGAGTGAGAACTGTTATCATCAATTGACATTTGCATTGGACTATAATTTTGCTTTAATTGTTTCTTTCTAAAACTTCTGCTACCTGTACTTTTATTAGGAGTATAATAATTAGAAGGATTATTTTTATATTCTTCTTCTCGTTTGGCATTGCAACCAATTATGGATTGTTTGGTTTTAGTATCAACTAAAAACTCTCTGTGTATCTCTTTCGCATTGATTTCTGAACTATCAGCAATCATCTCCATCTTCCATAATTGATCTACACTATCTAAGCTTTTAACATTCTCATTTGAATCATCTGGAATAAATAATTAAAAACATTATAATTAATATGATTTCTTAAGCGAGTGTAAGTCAGTAAAACCAATTCTTTATATTATTACCATGGTCTGTTTCTACTCCATTAAAGGAGAAAAGGTGTAATGAATTTTCATCACTATTGTCCATACAAAAATCAAGCTTTATGGCCGATCGACTTCTACCTAAACTATTTAATGAAAGTTCCGACTGGCTTCTCTTTTCTGCTCTTTGTCTAACAAATGCATTCAAGGGGGATTTACTTTTCTTTTCCTGCATATCAACATCAAATGAGCTTAAAATATCTGAATCCGATTTATAATGTGGAGTTTTTTCAGGAGTCGATTGAGAGAAAGGTGAATCATCGAATTTAGTCATTGTTTCAGCATAATCGACAGATCCATCTTGTAATGCATTCACAGAAGGTCTCTACAAATTATAATGAAGTTAATATTGTGTTCAGTTAACAAAAATCTCACCAATCTAATCACTTTAGGAGTCCGACTGATGGGTGACAAAGATGGTGATTTAATATTAATTTGTTCGTCACTAAATCTTTTTCCCACAATATTTTTATCTGAAGGAGGACTTGAAATGTACTCTAATAAATTATTCCACAAAGGATAGTCGACATTAGGTATAGAATTTGCTTCAGAACCTTCATTATGACCATCAATTTGATCAACCTAAAAATTGACAATTAAATTAATTTAATGTTAAATGAAAATAAAATTGTATGTATAAAAAACAATCTTACATCTGATAGTTTAATTGAAATATTATTTTCTACATTATCATTTTCATCATCAGAATGATTTAATTCAAAACAAAGTTTCCGCCGTAATGATGCATTTGCAGATATATCAGCTTCGTTGCATGTACTTTGTTCCTAAAAATGTATTAATTATATTTTGATGTCGGTTTTGATTAAACTATGATAAAAAAAATAAAACCTTTGTAAATGTGAAAAATGGTTTTAGTAATTCTTCTGTTTCGGGTGGAAGAACCGTCGGGAAAGTAAGCATGGTTTGAGTCCACCCTGAATTTATTTATAGATATAATAAAAATTTGAATTAAAGGGAAACAATTACTATACAATAATATTATTAACCATCACATGTTGTCTTCTCTTCTTCACTATCAGTCGGTATGAGTGGGACTCTCTTGAGTGGTTCATCAAATGGACTCGGCACAATTACATCTTGAGAGAAGAATCTAAAATGATTAATTTACCCAGTATTAAAAAACTTCTTAAGCCATAAGTTTTATTTATTATAAAATTTTACTTTTCAATGGCTTCGGTGGCTTTCAATTCTAAAACTGGATCGGGGGTGTGTTCAAATTGGCTGTTGCATGCTACAATTTCAGTCGGAGCCAATACGGACACATGTTCAATATCCCATTTAAAACTACCAGAAGATTCTCTAATTTTGAACATACCGGGACTGAAAAAATGCAAATATTATTATAAGTATATTGGTAGTTAGTAGACTTTTGAGTGAAGACTAGCAATATTTAACGATTAAATGTTTACCAATTGTTTTGGCACCATAGTTTCAGGTGCTTTCAAATTGAATCAAGTTGAGAAGTCGCTTATTATTTTATTAGATGCTTTAAATTAAATTTTTAAAAAATTGCACATTTTTTACATAATATTGTGTAAGTTAAATTGTATATTTTTTATATTTATAATTAGAGAACTGAAATTTTACAGGCATAATTTAATATTATACTCAATTCAACTCACATTCCAATATACAGTGGCCGGTGTGGTAACTTTATTGTGGAATGTGGTAAAATAAATATAACATTGCGTAATTATGTTACCTGCAGATAGAAGAGCCGAGGCTTTCAACCAACGTTCTTTCGAAGGGATTTTTGACTTTATTGAACAAGGGGCGGCGCGGCGGGGTGGCTGCGGGGGCTGCGGGGTGAGGCCACTTGGCGGGGGTGCGGTGGCTGTGAGACTCCGCCCCTGTCCCTGCCGCCCCTGTTCCTGTTCCTGTCCCTTTAGCTGCCATCTGCTCCGATGTTCACCACTCGTTTGAATTGTAACGAACACTTCGCACTGAATACCGTTCGACAGATGGCAGCACCGCTCTACATCTATGCATGCCAAACCGCTATATTTATTTTAAATTATAATTGTAATCACTAAACAACATCTAATGTTATCAAATAATCAGCCTAAAGCGACGAAATTCGGTTGCAATTATGCTACTTTGCTCATATTGTAAAATGTAAGCACAGAAACATTACTGAAACGTATAATGCATAGATATAAACATTAGATATCGCATTGCATATAAATAATTCGTGTCGCCCGTGTATTGTTGCACTCTTCTCTCCTATTCGATAAAGGCATAAGTGTGTCTCCCTCACTCAACACGTTTCTGAGTGTGGCTGTGACAATACTTTGGCGATTAAAACGCAATAATATTTTAAACACCTTAAAGAAGTACTGTTTGGTAAAAACTAAGCCTAGATCTGTTTGAGTCCATATGACGTGTAGTAACAATGCATTTACCCATTTTCCTGTGAGATATAACTGAAGATATGAAAAGAGATGATTACAGTTTTAGTTTGTTTTTGGCTACTTGATCTACTTGAACTAAACACGCATTTAGTCACTCATGCGATATATTATATTTATATCGATGATAAAATGTAACTTGTAAAGTACGAAATATTTTTTTATTAATTTAATTATTTATATACGACGCAAGAGGCTTTTTACAATTTTTGTTTTTTAGACACAACAACCTGTTAATTCATTGTCTGTCCTTAGCTCTTTCCGATTTAATAATCGACTTCGTTACTTTACAATTCAGGAAATCAGAGTAAATCTGGATCAAGACGATCTCTCAGTCGTAATAACCGATCAAATCAATTAAAAAATAGCAAAATAATTATCGTATTATACAATAAGAAACTTTTATTTATAAAAAAACCTCAAACAGTGAGCTACGTGACTCAAATTCTAGTAAATAATGCATTTTTGTACAATCCCTATTGCAGTAAAAATCAATTGAATGCACGAAAATCGCCACACAGAAAGATAAGATTAAAGAAAAGGCCAGTTTCTTGAAGAAAGCGATGAGAATAAAAAGCCTTAAAACTACTATTCCTCAAAATCTATGGGGAATTTCATATAAATGAATATTTTGAACTTTCTATGCCGAATAAAAAATTAATTAAATAATTACATAGCTTAGGTAGTCTGTAGGCGATTGCCTTTTTTTCATACAATTTATTGAAATGACAGCAGTTATTATTATTAGTGTAAAGCAATATGATCACCATTTTGATTCACCAACAACTGTCCCAAAATGTAAAATAATTTGATTGACATATGATTAAAAATTAAGGTTTTTTTAATATTCTTGTGATTAAAATTTGAAAAAATGGAACCTGTTTCATGTACCGTCGAAATCATTTCTTTCATAGAAGTGCAATAACCAGTTTTCGCTTTTTACAAATCCGTCCCATTCTATAAGACAATCAGTTTCCGTCCTCTTTTTACAAATATTTTTATAGATGTGTCATGGATCTAAATCTCTGCAATATAAAAAAATCTGATACCTAATTTAAAAGGTGAAATAGGTAGGTAAATATAATTTTTGACCTCTGGATCATCATCAATAAAATACTGGGGGTTTCAAAGAAACAATTAGTCAAATCATCATGCTCAATAGAGAAAAGGTAGGCATTCTGAGACACATTAGAAGGCAAATAAGCTGGGATTTAAACTCATAACAATTGCATACCTATAAGCTAAAAAAAATCTTGACTTAACCCACGAGCCGTCACTCAAAATAACTTAATCATCGACATACCAATACATTTTATAACATAATTTATTCATATAACTATATAAGAAAATAGGTACGACATTAAGCATGATTAATACTGGGATCATTGTATTTTGTTGGTACTATTTTAATAAACTGCCCTACAAAGTAGATAATTTTAGTATATAATATTTGTACACAATATACAGATAAAAAAAACAAATTGAAAAAATACCATAGATGTAAATACATAATACTTATAATATTTAAAAAAACTTATTAATTTGGGCGTAAATTCAAATTTATAACATTATAGGTAAATTTGATGTACAGAGCCTATCAAATTTTGATTTAACTGGTCATCGAAGTTAAGTGACTTTTTACATGGATAGTATTGAGATAGGTGACCCCTTAGAGCAGAATAGGTATTATAGGTAGGTATACCTATTAAAAATGGGTAAAGGCCCTAAATGTCTGTCAATATTTATCACCTAATCTTTAATTCAAAATATGCATCGAATGCATTAGAATACAATGCAGCTCAAATGTACGTCATAGGAATTTTTTACTGACATAAGAAAATTCCTAAATAATCAACATACTCATACCTACTACTATGCATAATTAATCCTATAAATTGAGTTATTTATTTAAATTTGTATTTTATGGTGTCACGATCTACTTATTATCAAAAATCGTGCAGGACTGACGCTTCAGATAATTTTTATTTATTGTAAAAACCCCAACCATCCACGGGGGTCTAATGATTTTATTTATTATTTTGATTTTACGCAGTTTTTTTCAATATGCTGTTATTTAGTGAATGAATTTAATCTGTTGGCGAACTATTGCTTGCAATTACACTGGATCATCGACAGGGTGGCTTAATAATAAGAGTCTTGATTTTATTAATCTTATTCCTGATAAACTAGCGTGATAGCTCAGGGGATAAGACGCTTGGCTACAAATACTGTGGTCATGGGTTCCAATCCCCCTCAAGTCATTTTGATTTGATCGGTTATTACGAATGGGAGATCGGGAATAATATTAATAACATCCCGATCAATCGTCTTGATCCAGTTTTATTCTGATTTTCTGTATTGTAAGGTAAATACTGATTATTAAGTCGGTAACTAGTAGTTAAGATCACCGACAGAAAATTAACACGTTGTTGTGTATAAAAAACCCTATCACAAAAAGCTCCGTGGGGCGTAATATAAATAAATAAATATAAAAAAAAAATATTTATTATCTTCGTATTAAAACAAAGCAGAGCATCTAAAAACAATATCGATTGAAAAATAAATAAATTCAAAATATTTTTAGATGTATTTACTTTGATAATGCATAATAATTACACATTTTTATACTACTTATAAAAAAAACACTTTAAAGCAAAAATGAAATCAAAACTCAAATATAATCGTTCTATTAAAAAACCAAGCAGAACTTAAAAAAACATTAACAATTAAAAATTTCAATTAAAATTACCCTAGTAGTATACAAATGGGTGTTGTTTGTTCTTTCAAAAATACTAAAAAAAATATCCTTAATTTTTTTATAATATTTAATTTCACATTTTGGGTCACATTCTTGGTGATATTTTTTCCAAATACAAATTAGTAAAAAAATCGATATCTTACATCCCCTATAAATATTTATACTAACTGAAACTTTATCCTGAATACATATATATTAAAAACACAAATTAATTTCATTGAAATAGAGTTCAAATCTAGTTGAAAAGAGTATAAATATGGCTTTTAACACTTTCGTGCCCAGTGGGAATACGAATTCCCACTAATGTTTTCCCCTAATAAGACCACTGAAAATAACTTTTCTCGATATTTTTTACTATTGCTATTCTAGTATCGAGTATTGGCTAATCTAATGATTAAAACAGATTCCTGTTTTAATAAACAGGAATCTGTTTTACCAGTCACACTTTGACTTTACAGTTAATTATAATAGTCGTGTAAAAGTGGGTGAAATTAGTATTTTTTTTCATATTTTGTCTCAATAAGGATTTTAACGGTTGATCTTATTTCCAGAGACATTATTTTACACATTGATATATTGATATAAAAATACGTGCTAATAGTGTTTAATTTTGAAAGTAGGCCATTTTTCATAAATTGTTTCATAAATCAATTTATAAACCACGTTTCTTTATTTGAAGATGTCTACAATTTAGGATTTTACTCCTCCCAGACTGAAATATTTTTTGCATATATTATAATAAGATAACACGAAATTGTTGATATAACATTTTTTTGCCAAAATTGACGAAAAGTACCAGCGTAATAGCTCAGGGGATAAGACGCGTGGCTACAAATACTGTGGTCATGGGTTCAAATCCCGCTCAAGTCAATATTATTTTATCCAGGTTTACTCTGATTTCCTGGATTGTAAGGTAAATACTGAGGCGATTATTAAGTCAGTAACCTGCGTAACTAGTAATAGTTAAGATCACCGACAGACAATTAACACGTTGTTGTGTCTAAAAAACCCAATCACAAAAAAAGGTCGTTGGGGCGTAAAATAAATAAAATTCATCAAATGTAAGCGAAAACAGTACACAGATTAGTATAGTATTGAAATTACTCGTCGATGAAATATACTATTGATATATTTTTTTAATAAAATTATACACCCACCTGGCAATAAATGCATTTTATAATATTTAGGTAGCGATATTGTTTTCCATCCAATTTGATGTCAGTCGGGCAGAGCAGCTCTGTCGCTGACCTGTGTAACTAATAAGAGTTAAGATCTCTGACAGACAATTAATTAACACGTCGTTGTGTCTAAAACACCCTCTCACAAAAGCACCATCAAAGATGAAGGTTCTCTGGTACTCCAGACGACTGTTTTCTCTTAATAATAATAAACAAATAAAGTAGCTTTTATTAAGAAATCTGCAATGTGGTTGGTGCTGCTCTTAAGAAGAAAGCAGTTGTATGAATGAAGATGTGTGAATACAATAATGAATCTAGAGGAAGCAAGGGAGATATGCAAGAACAGGAATAAATGGAGAAGGATTGTGAATTTATAAATCTGAGTGCAGCAACAGATTGGGCCAACCCCGAAAGGGAGTAGTGCGTCACGATATATATATATATATATATATATATATATATATATATATATATATATAATATTTATATATATATATATATATTAGTAGTTCTACAAGTGGGTTTTTGTATTTTTTCCCATAAATTATGTTATGACTTATTAATTATTATTAAATATCAATTGATTTTACTCCGTATTAAAATAAGTAAAAGACTAAGTCTATAAACTTAATATTGTAACATCTAATCATAATGTATCAAAATATTGTACGCAAATTATATTTAATAAAGAAATTGTATATATATATATATATATATATATATATATATATATATATATATATATATATATATATATATATATATATAAGGTAGCGAAATGGAAAATGGTACTTGGTGGACTCTGGTTGTGTATTTTATATCTATCTTCTGGAATGATGATGATAATGTTTATTAGATAGTTAGTCATATTCCGCAATATTTGGATTTTCAAAATAGGAATTGCGCTATAGATTGTGAGAATTTTCGCGGTGCGTCGCTAGTGTAGTGTCCATATAAGCGGGCGATGGAGAAGCAACGCGCTAACTCAAACCTTGGCCGCCGTCGGAGACCAGCTGCAGTTCAGTTAAGGCCTAAGATCCGCGATAATCCACACCAACCACTAGTGAAACACACATTATCAGTGATTCGTTCAGTGCTACACACGCAGGAAGAGCGCGACGCTACGCCGGAAAAGTGAGTTTCTTTTAAATATTGCAATCATTCGTTATTCAGGCACAATAATCCTCAAAGATGTTTTCTCGGAACACTACTCGTCTACTTGCGTCAATCCAACAATGTAAAAGTGCACTAATCAGCTAATCGATTGTTCTCCATCGGATACTTTTCCTAAACAATGCCAGGTGCATAATATCATTGTCATTGTGCAGATATCAAAGTACGTTTTGTGAACTTATTGCAAAATTAGCCAGAAAGTCTATGGACCTCGATAGTGATAGTTCGTTGCGGAGGTCCTTTGTCCGGTGAGAAGTTATCATCGTAAATTTTGCACGACTTTTTTTGTTTTTTAATAAAACCGAGAGGATTTTCCCGGCAGAACAATATAGGTAGGGATTTAAAACAGCACGTCATCTGATAATTTGTTTATCGTGATCGTTTCGAATTTGGACTTTTTACCTTATTTTTTCAATCAAATCTCGTATTTCCCCTTACACTAATTAAAAACAAACCAGTTAGACATTTTTTGTTTTGTTTTATGGAATAATGCGAAGTTTCTACGCCAGAATTGGTCTTTTTGATTAAAATATTATCATTTACATCATTTATTGATCAACGTAGATTATTAATATTCTTTGGGTTCATTATTGTACAAACTAACTCCATATTACTTGTTCTATTAGAAGACTTTGAATGAAGTCTGATTTTTCTTTTTGATTTATTAGATACTATCTGTACATTGACAGTTATAATCTATTGTACAATGATTCATTCAATATAATGTTCGTAGACATTATATACGCATTCATTTTTATGAAAATTAAATGAAAAGTAGTTAGTTGATGGGTGTTCTTATGGAATGGTTTTCGTCTGAGATGAAGTGTGTGGAAAAATATTAAACAATAATTAATCAGTCGCATTTGCAAGTAGACGGACGGGAAGACTTTAATGTAAATGAGGAGGCTTTCAAGGCAAGGACATCTTCCTACACAGGTTTTATGATATATTATACCGTAAAGATAACCGATAACCCCACAATTCCAACGATCAAATCACAGTTCACCGACCATTTATCTAAAAACAACACTTCCTTCAATAATCTGTTATAGACTTTAAACAGTATCAAGGTCTCCTTGGCACACTTACTACTATCGAAACCAGCATTTAGGGTGGCTATGATTTCAACACTTGCAACTCGTTCATATCCAATCACATATTAATTTGACAAATATAATGTAACCGATTAAGACATACGGAATTAATATTAATCAATCATACGCAAAACATTATATTAAACATGAGTTCAAAATTATAAGATAAGTAGAGATAAACAAGAACCTTTAATGAATTTTTAAATTCAATCTTTGTCACCACATTGTATCGCATAATTTTGTTCCTTTCATAAATTCCGACTCTCGTAATATTATATTTATTCAACATATTTTCAATACAAATGCAATAACTATCGATTGACAAAAGGATTTTATGAAGAAATTCACAATCAATTCTAAAGCACAAAACATCATAAACATAATCTTTCATTTCTTTCAATCTTTGAATTGATTCATTGTGTGTATAAAAAAATAAAAGTCTCGTGTTCAGTACACTTTTAATACATATTTACAAAACTTTGAGTGTGAGAACGTCTTGAACTAGAAAGTCTTCTTTATTAAAAAGCACTCATTTAACTTGAACGATTTAAATTTCATATTATTTGAAATTATTTAAAGCTGAACGGAAGTTAGTGGTCATTCTAATTTTGTTAAGATTATTTCAAACAGGAATTTTTTATTATACTTTTTACTGTGGCGAACCATTTTTAGATCAATAGTTTTAGGAATTCAAAAGTGGGTAAGTAGGTGAATGTTTATAATATACAATTATTTATGAGATGCATCATAGACAGTGCCTCAAAAAATAAAATGGTGGAATTGGTACATCGAAATAATGATATTAGATCTATAACAGGTACAGTTAACAGAATGTCAGATGCTTTTCTCTATTTTTAATTTATTCCTCTGTTGTCAATATTCATTTCATAAATATCATTTTATTTCAATAAAACGATTTTTTTGTTTAACCGAAAACTGTATTTTTGCGCCATCTTATATGCAAATCATATACGATACGGATCACGAAATTTTAAACTAGCACTCCCTGTTTCTTTTACATATCAACGACATATAGCAAAATATAAATGATAAATTTACCCGGATAAAATAAATAAAGGTACACAAAATAAAAATATATGAGTGTCAATATAAAAAATTTCATAAATTTATTTCATACAAGTATATTTTGATTATAATTCTTGTACATAAAGATAAAAGTTTTAAAATAAAACTAACAAAACCAAAGTGACCCTTAGCTTTCTGCTGGCCTGTTAAAGTCCATTGCGGAGAGCACTAATTTATTGTACATTCATCCGTTTTATTCTTCGTCCTCTTCACTCCTTTGTTATTGATTTGATGATATTTGATGCCAAAATGCCAAATGCAAAATCCAAATGCCATAAAAAAATTCCAGCTAATAATTCTATTCAAATTCTATAGAAATGTCTTTTCCCTTGTTGAAATAATAATAGGCTACGATTTTCCGGCTCGAATTTGTATAAAAGAAGACAATATGAGTATTGCGTATATAATATACAATAGCGGGTCCAAAATTTGGGGTTAGACGATTTGTGGAACCTGTTTCATTCAAAATGAGGTTGTGTAGATGGATACACGTAGGTCGATATGAGAAAAAGAGAAAGGTCATGAACATTAAAGTAATAAATACAACCCGTTTATCTATTCGTGTAAAATTATATTTTATACATATACGGCCTCCTTTCACAGGGAAATTCAACGTGAAACATTCAGTGTGTTGATTGATCTATTCGCCAACGATTTATCTGATTCAGAGTCTTGTCGTCGGTTGTCTGTAAAATACATAGACACGTTTGACTTGAAGCCATTAAAACAGTAAATTCGTGGATGAATGAGGTTGTGAAGAAATTACACTGAATGAAAAGTGTTTCTTATTCATATGATTGAAATGAATCGAAACCAGCACAACACGGAAGGCTTACAATTAGATGTCGCTTAAAGAAAATTGTACAATTTTGATTAATATTTCTCTAAATTATGAAGAAAAAACTCTCTTTTACACGGGCGTGGTGGTAAGCCGGTGAATTTTCCAATTAAAGTATTTGTTATTTTTTTTAATTTAACTTGCAATGAGACCGATTCATTAATAATTCTCAACTAGAGAATCAGTCAAAGTCAACGATCTTCTTAATTAAGAACTTGTGTAATAAATGTGGGGGGAATAGCGATTTTTTACATACCTATAATACCGGTCCTCAATTTAATGTTATCGGTGTAAACAGTTCAAGTTTTATTTTTTTATTATTATATTTTAACTTTTTGGACAAACGATATTCAAAGAATGTCGTCAGGCTACCGTAATAGATTTTCCGATAATAATCTACGCTGCGCCGACAGAATTTTGTTAGCATATGTGAATAAAATAACTCATCCAATTCGTTCATGAAGTTATTATTACCAAATATAAAGATAAATGACCACCCAGTGACACAATGGACAGTTAATCCCGTGATTGGATTGTGTAAGTCGAGTTTTAGCATTATAATATGGTGATTGATATGCAAATTAACAACTCCACAATCTCGTACACATAAACATTGATTTGTTTTTGTCATAAATAAATATATTGAATTTCTCGTTTAAATTAAAATTTTCGAAACTATTTCAAATATAGATTAAGAAGAAAAAAAAACAAAGATATAAGCATTTTATAGAATAGAATAGAAGAAAGTTAAAAATTTCATTCTCACTTAAATCAATTCAAATATTACCTGTGTAAATTAATTCTTAATTAAGAACGGATGAAGGTATTTGTTAAATATTACAGAGTCCTTACCTGAAGTAAATTTATCTTCACCTGACGGATGTGAAGGTTATTTACCTTATTTACAAAATTATATCTTGCGTAACTTTTTATTAATTATCTCACGAAAGTATACTTTGGTAAGCTTCGCTGGAGCATTAAGAATATTTGCACTTTTATTAATTTCACAACGAATATACAGTAGCTGAAATTGGAATTCTCCTTTCGAAATATTATACTGATAATGGTGTTTAATTTTTTTTATGTATTAATTGCATAAAAACACGGATTCTCGTATATTGAAGAGTGTAATTCGCAGCAAGCAAATACATTTTAAGTGTGTGTTTTGTATGCGGTTAAAAGCAGGTTCTGTATTGTGATAATGGCCGTGTGAATATTCTATGCAAATTGATATTTTGCCAACAATACCACAATGAAAAGTACACAAGTGAACTTGACTTATTAAAATAAATCACAGTGTTTTGAATGCATCTATAAATAAGCCATACTTCACCATAACTCAATTTTGACAATCAGTGGAACTTTCATTACCATTAAACGAATTATACAGTAGGCACATTAATTGTACACAACTGCATATGTATTATGTATTCTGATTTTTCGATTTGAAAAAAGGTACACGAATAAAATTAAAATGAAGGTATTATTCACGCACCACATTGAGCCTAATATTGAATATTTATTATAGGGTCAGGTCACACGTGTAGAAATGTTTTGGTGAAGGGAACTCGATAAAAAATTTCTATTAAAAAAGTAGTCACGACTGAACTATAAATATTCACAAATATTTAGTAACCAGAATCGGAGTATATAAATAGATTGAGTGTAAATTTTCATACACATTTTCTATCGACTCAACTCCCACAGTTGCTTGACACTTTTTACAATACCGCCAACAAATTACTAGGAAATTCTTTCAGTTCTTTCATAATATGTAGCCGAAGAGAATTATTTTGAAGTTGTCTTGTGTTAAACATTCACAGACATGTGGTAATAAACATGTATTGTTACATTTTCATTGTTTTTTCAATCCCTATTTCCATATAACATTGGAAATGCTTGCTTTCAAAAACATACAAAGTAGGAAATGTAAACTTGAAATTGAGTATAATGCTTTCATTCCATGATTTGATAAAACGAACAAAGAATTGAACAATCGTTGAATTAAGACTCCTATGTGACTGACTACATACATAATATTAAGTGTTTATTGGAAAAAAAATTATTATTCCTAAACGACAATATCCATTGTCTATTATTGGATTAATTATTCATTCGCTCATTTGGGCATTCATAAAAGTGAGTTAATTTAATCGGATCTAAAATTAGCTTCTTTGAAAATTGTTCTACCAAGGATTGTTGTGTATACAGTGTAAATTTACTTTCCTCTGTAATGCATTGTGGAAAAATTTACACATTTTAATTTCGCTAATTAATGGAATAATTTTGACACAATAATGTTTTTAAACTACTAACATTTAATTATCACTTTATTATAGAGAAAACAAATGGACAACAGACTAGGTAGACTAGGTAAAACATTCAAATCTTCACACGAAACAGTATAGTTAATCAATATAGTTAAAAAAATTAAATACTATAGCAGATATCTTTTATATAAAATTCCACCCAGAAATCAAAACGATTAACAATTCAATATATTTGCATATAGGTAAGCTGATAAATGACAGATTAATTATATATTTTCAATTTAATATGTTAATACATTTTAATAAAAAATGAATATCCCAGCAATATTACGACTTAAGTATAATTTACGATATATTTTACTACCCATTTGTGCCGGTATTTGACTACTGAGAAATAACATATTTAATAACCTATAGCTTTATCAACAATAACTTAATTTATAAAAGACTTCGGTAAATGTAAAATAGAGAATTGAATAAATTAAATATAAACGATAATAAAACTTTGTTTGAATCATGTTGTCGTTATAATTACTATGCATTGAACTTTAATTGTAATAAAAATATTGGAAAAAAAAGTTATCGTGGAAGATTACAATTAAGGTTCGATTGAAATTATTTAATATAAACAATCATAAAGCTATTGAAATATATTCAATAATGACTATTGTAGAAGCAGGGTTATATCAGAAGGGAAATTAAACTACTAAGTAAATTGAGGCAATCATTGAAACTGTTTAATTATACTTGTTTCAATATCAGTGCTATTAACATGCGTTATTATAAAGTGGTGATAATAAGGTATTAAAAAAATATTTTTATACATAGTTCACAACTCGATCTCAGTATTTTTCTTAATAAATCAATTTATTTAATTGCAGTATTTTTATTTAGTTTTTTTTATTTTCTGGTTTACGCATCAAAAGACTTAAGTTAATCTATTAAATCGATGATAATATTCGCGACAAACTTATTTGTGTTTATTTTATTTAGCGGAAAAATACAATCAACACAAATAAGGGAAATGAAATTACATTTAATCGTTACACATGCCAATTCCATAACTTCCTGCTAATTATGGTTGCCAAAAAATTTTTTCGTGACTTCGTGAGATTATAGCATTATATTTTCTCACCTTTTATACAATGGATACATTGTGGATAATTAATAACATTTCTTAACTTTTATCCTATTAAATAGGCTGACCTTATGATTTTATTACAAAGACGTTATCTAGTTATGAAAAGACGTCATCGTCTATGGGAGACATTTTAATAGTACAATAACAATAGATATTGTATTATGGGTCACGATCACAAAAGAAAAAATCATTGAGCCAAATTCCAATACTTTCCAATATTTTTTGCCATATAAACCAACCAACGCAAAAACGAGACAACGGGAAAAGTTTATTTTTAGTTCGGTCATAATGTTGCAGTTTTAATGAGCATGCCATATTTAATATCGTCAAACGGTGCATCAAAAATATTTAGATAAATATTGTATAATTTATTAAATTAAAAAAAATAAATACATACATATGTTGAAATATTAACATTGTCGAAAAAACAAACGTTTGTATTAATTTAAAAAAAATGGTTTTCATAATATAAAAAACATGCATATTATAGATAATCTTCGTGAAAATTTATTTGATTGTATTTCCTATTAAATAAATTCTCAATCCAACAATTTCTTGCATGGCCTAATTTAAAGCGAATTTATGTTTTTCGCTAAAATCATAAGTTTGCTTAAACACAATTTTTGTTATAATTCCAGGAATCGTTTTTTACATTTAAAACATTCTTTATAATTAATAATGCATGAATATAATAAAATTGCAAACGTCACTGTTCCGTCATATTTTCTTGATTAGTTTACTATACCAACGGGTTATGATAAATACTATATTTATTTTATTTAAAATGCATACGTAACGGCATACGTAAATAAATACAACTTTACATGGAAATAATAATATTTTTTTAATACTAAACATACAGGTTGTATGATGATTTTTTTACGAGTAAAAAGAGATTTCTTTCAGTATTTTAACCAGTTACGCTTGCTGTTTTTACTTCAATTAAATATTTTGATTATGTTTTTTTTCTTAATGAATTAAATAAATGTCATATTTCCCCTATCGATATGTATTAAAACAAAAAATACATTAATAATTTAAAATTTCTTTTTTAAAAAAAAGGAAAGCTCTGTCAAGTGCAAAGCTGTATATATTGTATTGCTTTTATAATATTTATGGATCAATCAAATACGATTATAACATAATATAATTAAAGGAGATTTTAAAACGTTTTAACTATTTCTTATGTTACTCAATTATGTAAAAACTCTATAAATTAAATAATTTGTATAATTTAAAAAATATTACTTTTAAACATATGTATAGAGTTTACGGATATTAGTAGACTATAAATATCGACTGTTCTTCAAACCATTGATTTATTCGATCAATCCGGTTGGCGTTATAATCGGGTCGGCCTTCTATAATTACAGCTCCATAGGCTTTTCAATTGATTTATATTATGTTATAGAAAATAACTCAAATCAAATGTAGTTTTTAACAAATCAATTATGTGTTCGATAAAGATCTTATGCAGTTTTGAAAATGTATAGTTCCGTATAAATGTCCATTGCGATGTCAGTAGTTGAATGGACTTATAGAAAGCCTGAACATATAAAAATTACATTTGTATGGCTATCAATAATTTATATATGTACGATCATGTTGAAATACGAAATTAAAACGTAAGTCAATTGCAATTATTACGAATAAATAGACATTGGAAATATAATATGATGAGCATTTATACTGATATAAAAAAACTAAACGAATCATTGAATTGCAATTTGATTATAAAAAAAAAATTTATACACTGTAATTCGAGTAATTTATAATTTTTTAGTCTGCATATACAACAAGCACATAGGTTTTTTCAGATTCTTTAATTTGAAAATAATATTAACGTTCTTTAACGATAAAAAAAATACTTTTCTCTATCGGTTTTTAGTACTATCCTACAATATAGTTTTTTTTAGTATATAGTATTGTGTCATTGGACATTCAATTTATAATGGGCGTATAATTTATTTGATGTTTATGGAAATTAAAGAAAAATAAAAATATCTTCTTGTGTATAACAGTTTAATATACATATATTATAAATCATAAAAAAAAGGCTTCATTTACCGTGATTACGACGAGTGAAAATTGTAAATCATAAATGGTTGTAATTAATAAATAAAACCTAGCTTTCGATAAGCACGATTTCTATAACTAACGGTAAATATTTTATAAAAAAGTAAAAGGACATAATTAAAGGGCAATCAAATATAAATGTTGGTAATCGAAATCGATTTGTGGGCGATTAAAATTGCAGTTGAGTATATTTTTAGATTGTATTTAAATACATACACATTATATTATACTGGGGGGTCTTTAAATACCATAAAATAAACTATTATGAATAAACTTACAAACCATTAACATTTTAACCTTTTGGTTGTCGGGTGCAAAATTAACACAGTTTTGTATTCTGTGAATGCTGCAACTTTGATCAGTCAAAATAATCGTGCGTGAATGCACTTTGGCTAAATAATTGTTTTAAGAATTCTAACAAACCAAGATAACATCTATATTTAATTTGATAAAACCATGACTATAAGACCTACGGTAAAACAGGAATGATTTTAAAAGGTGTAGTAGGTCTAACTACTGCGATTGCTGCTGAAAATAATAATTAAAACAAGAATATTTGTGAGTACATTATTGGTGTGATGAATTCTGTAATTTATTTTTATATAATTCATTGGACGATGTTTACATTTTCACGTTGGGGTTTTTTCATACAAAAAATATAAAATATTTTTATCAAAAAAGAATCAACGAGTGGTTGAAAGGCTGCACAATTTGGGTTTAGATGACCTCAAAAAATATTTAGTAGAAGAACAAGTTTTTGTAAATTATATTGTTTAATAATTACTGTTACTCGATTATTTGTGCCGCTTTTCCCTAAACGAGTTTTTTATGACTAAGACGGAAAAATAATTGAAATTATCATTAATTAGCTTTCAACCAATAATACATTTTACCTACCTTTCAATTGCATTCATATTTAAATGTGTCTACTTACCTTGTACGATAATCTTCCGAAAAGTGCATTTCTCGTATGTACAATATAGCAAGTTTTTATAATGCTGCTGTGTTAAAAGAAATGACACGATAAAATATTTTCGATAATAATAACCAATCACGTGTATATTGTTATAAGGAACTCCTTTCAGGAATCGGAATAAATAGGCTGACATAAATAATTAAAAAAAAATCGTTGATAATGTTTTTCAATTGGTTTATTTAAAAAATTATTGAAAATCAGTTTGTCACGGGGTGAATTAATTGAACACAAAATGTTTATTCTATTATTAATTGCTCATAATAAAATAAGCATTAAGCATTATTTATTGAAAATGTTTATATGAAAAAATTAAAGTTAAAAATGATATTTATATTCGGTTAAAAATGAAAGCACTAGGTATAATAATTTAGTGACTGTATGGTTAAAAAAATAACCTTAGTTGGGCATAAATTTGAATTATTCTTCTAACATCTGAATGATGATATGTCTTAACTTAATCATATATAGATATTATAATTTTGGGACTCCCATTGTTTATGAATAAGAATAGTGTATTTATCTCGAGCCCATGTATTAAAATACCATTTTCTAAAGTTGCGCAATATTTCAGGCTTGATTTGCATATATTAAAAATGTGATTCAATTTAATTACACATATTTGAAACGATACCTGGCCTCCTCTCGCAGATACTAAACATGCTGAATTCTCACTAACTAGTTGACATTGACCAACATCGAAGTGGAATGACCAAGTCGTGCATTAAAATAACATATACATAAACAAATAAATCTCCACCGACACAGGTGTAAAAATGAGACTCTTCTAAAATAATGTAACCTTTTACACAATACCTGATAATGGTTCAAATCAATTCTTTCACTGCACAAGCACTGAAACTTATTTTAATGTGTATTTCCAATCACACCACGAACATTGCTAAATAATTCATGAAGTATCTCCATGTGTGCATAACAGTAATAAAGTTAAATTTGATATGATAAGTAAACATGACACGTAAATTAAATTTATTGTTTATTGGTCTATTTGTCTACTGAGTGTGTATTTTATTAGCATTTATTACCAAACACTCGAAGCATTCGATATATAGAATGAGTGTGATATTTTGGTAAGAAATATTTATTGTTTTACAAATATTTTTGTTTAAATGCTAAAAACTAAACTTAAAATTATGTTGTATTTGTGGATGTAAACCAGTTTTATCTGAATTCAACTTTGGATGATTTCGTGATCGATGTGTTTATTTGTGCGCAAAACCTTGCTTGTTTTTGGCACACATTTACCAAAATCGAATAACCATAATATAAATGATTGAGAATTATGAAAATATTCAATATGATAATGGGAACTGCTGCAATACATATCTTTGAATGAATCGTTCTAAATTTTTCCGTTCTTTTTTATAATCTCCAACCTGTTACAAAAAACTACATACAAAATAAATTTCAAAACATTATGTAAATATAATATAAAAAGATTGTTGTACAATTTATTTTGATGGCATTTTATTCGACCTTAAATACGTCTACATTTTAAAACACTACCACATTTCATAACCCATCAAACTAAAGCTCATTACTAATTAATTAGACTTTTACATATATATTCAAGTAGAAATGTTGTTTAATTATATCCAAGTCGGTGAGAGATTACTCAAGTGCAGGAAAATGTGCAGCATTTAATTTCGCTTTCGTTTGTTTGATTTAATTTCAATTAAAATGCACATAAATCTCAATTATTATTAGCAATATTTCAATGTAATAAAGTTTAAAATTTATGGTAAAAATGCAATAAATGTAAGATATCAAACCGATACAGAAACTGAATTTGTTTTCAGATTGCACAATATTTTATTTTGTTACAGTATTAATTGAATATAATAAGTTGTACTGTTTATTGTATGGAATATGCAATTTTACTGTTGAACAATTGATTATTACTAATTCCATGCCTACAAATATGATAATTTGCTAATTGGGTCAGTATGTATTATTTTTTTGTTCATTGTCATACGCGAATAATCGGTTCGATTAATGAATCATAACATCAAGGTTCGATAAAACTGGTAAAAGTGTCGAAATGAACGATCAAGGTTGTGGTTGAAAGTAAATATTTTAATTGACAATTTTTTTCCGGTCCATCACAAATAGTTAATTGCAATTAGGATTATTATCAACTCAACCAGTTTTAATACTCAAAATTATTGGATAGAATTGTTGAATTGGATAGAAGGTTTCATTTTAACTTATGTATTGCCATTGAATTTTTAACTAGGTAATAAATCCGGTAACTAATGCAAGTCACTGCTTACTTTTAAATTTTCCGAGTTTAATTTGTAAAAGTATGTAACGGATACTCAGTTGATTCTATGTTGTGTAACTGATTTGTTAATTTATGTTCTATTTCTAATAATACCTTGACCTTGGATCTAAAATTCAAAAAGTTGTTTATAAAAACTGATAAAATTATTGAATTTCAACATTTTCGACACTATTTTACGATATTTTGAGGTCAAGGATTTAGCCTGTGGTTATGAATTTATTACTTTCGCTGATAATTATAATATATGGCTTAGTGCTCTCTTTGTTGAAATCGCCTATTTCACATTTATGACCGTGACTTTGTCCCATTTCAGTGTGTTGAAATAACGTGAATTTGAATTGAGTAAATACAATTTTAATATTCGATTTCCATTAGCATTACAATGCGATAGTTGGGATTTTGCTTTTTATTGCTTGGTTAAAATTAAGCAATAAAATCTGGTTGAGCTTTGATTTACCGACATTTTTGACGGTAACTTTAAGAAAAAATATAATTAAATCGACACTTTTCTGTTACAATTCGAATATATGCGTTAAAATAAAATATAGCTTTGTAAAAATACACTAGTCTTGCATTTTTCTTTATCAATTTTAATTTTATATATAAAAACTTTTGTTTATCTAAATTCATTTATATAAATGCATCAACACGGACGTCAAAAACATCATTACTCCTAATAATAAGAAAAAAATAATTGGGGTCAAAATACTTCTAATTAATATTAAGACTTTTTAATGTTTATTTAAGTCATTAGTTAATTTTTGATTTTAGTCGATAAATAATTTTATTTTATTAATATTCCTAAAAACTAGAATCGAGTCAAACAATATACAATTTTTTTATTTCTCTAATATAATAACTCAATTCGTATCGTTTAAATAATACAGAGAAAGTGATAAAATATGAGCTTTCTTACATTATTGGTGGCTTTATTGGGTAAATTTAACACAAAAATCATGTTTATTACGTTCATATTCATATTATAAAGAAGCACACAAATATCAATTTAAAGTAAATCCCTTTCCACTGTTATAAATTTGATTATGTTTTATTGCTGTAATAGGATAAGAAAGTCGTATTAATATAAACTGAGAAATTAAAATATATTGATTTTGATCAAAGTATAAATATATATTAAGAAATACGGGTATATTTATCACTAGTTTGGCTCTGATCCCGGTCGTTTTCTTATATTTCGCAACTGATTTATTTTCAGTTTACTTGCCAAGAGCCGATGTTTTATAAATTGCTAAACTTAGGTTCCATCAATAACAATAATTATAAAGCTGCACCATCAAATCAAACTAAAATGTAAAAAAATAGATGAAAACGAATGGTCTTGCTGGAAAAAAGAAATCAAAGACTACAGACTGATGAATCATCACTGATGATACAGAATATTATAGTTTGGGAAATCCAAATTGAAACACTAATATTACCTTATATAATTAAGTCCTAATTTACTCATCAGCAAGAATATAGAAAAATAATAAGATCAACATTTACAAAAAAAACATTGTTGCAAAAATAACCTACTTATGTACTTCAACCAGACTAGTGGAAAAATTAACGAGTGGTCAAACGGTAAACCTAACCCACGATAAAATAAAATGCACAATATCACAAGTAATGACATCTTATTCTTACATATGCATATTTACCTATAAAAGTTTTATTTTATAAAATTGGAATCTTCCCATTGTTCAAGATCAAAAAAACACATTTACTTCATCCATTATGAACCTACTACCTATATGTTTAAAATATGCAATAGACTGCTGTCCTGCAATTTATAGCCAAATCACCATTATTTTTTAAATTTATTATCAATAGAAAAAGTCGTCTGGAATACCAGAGAACCTACATCTCTGAAGGAGCTTTCTATGAGAGGGTTTTTATACACAACAACGTGTTAATTGTCTGTCGCTGATATTAACTATTACCAGTTACACAAGTCACTGACTTAATAATCGCTTCAGTATTTACATTATAACAATCCAGGAAATCAGAGTAAATCTGAAGCAAGACGATCGATCGGGATTTTATTAATATTATTCCCGATCTCCCAGTCGTAATAACCCATCAAATCAATTTAAAAATTCTTGACATGAGTGGGATTCGAACCCATGACCACAGTATTTGTAGCCACGCGTCTTATCCCCTGAGCTATCACGCTGGTCATTATGTCACAGAAAAGAGATAATCTACAATGATTAATAAGATTCATTTTAAATCATAAATTATTTTATAGGTTTTCATTTACATGACAAATTTACTAAACAACTAGCTTGTTTGTTTGATTATTTAAATCAATTAATATTTTCCATATTAAATTGTATCCGTTTGTGCGTCATATTCAAATTCCCGTGCCAAGAATTAATGTAATAAAACATTTTTCTTACGATGAGTGTGCGGAAGAATGAAACGTTTTGTATAAAATCAATGTTGTTTCACGTGATTACATTATTACAATCTCGAATGTATTTGAAATTTTATTCACATAATAAGGAAATATCTGTCTATAAACTAGAATCCTGTATTAACTTGACTCACAGCAGCAGGTTGTCGTTAAATATAATATCATATGATATAAAGACAAGATGTTCGTCGTCTTAAATGATTATTTTTTATTTGTATTGTTAAAAAAATAATTAAATTTGTTACAATATATATATATATATATATATATATATATATATATATATATATATATATATATCAATATATATATATATATATTCATATACTATATAATCAATAAAAAAATAATATATACTATAACGCAATAAATAAAAAAAAATATTTATTTCAACCCTGTTTTATTTATATATTCAAATCTTTTTTAGGATTATTCATGTTCTTAAAAGAATGTTATTCTGTGAACAATTTTAATATATTGATTTTACGCAAATGTGTATTTTGGTGGGAATTTTACATAATATCAAAAATCTTTATTGGAATTGTGCATTGGAAATGTCGAATGACGTACAGAGAAACTTTGATTCATTAACTTATCCTGCATTAAAAATCAAATGATGAATATTGTGAAAATATAATTGACCTAATTTATAATTCATTTTTATGCATAGCCATAAAAAGTCACGTCAAATTAAACGAATTTCACATTTTTCTTAATAATCCGTACTTGACATTTAACAAGCTTTTGTTGAATTGTGCATCAATTTGAACTTTAACAATAAAAATACTCTCCAAGGTCTTTCTATTATCCTATGCTGCGTGAATATGTAGACACATAATTAATAATATGTAGGAAATGAGTAGTCTGGCAAAGGAAATAGATATATTGTGTTTCCCTTTCATATGCAAGTGTCATCCATGATAACTCGCCACGATATTATTCATGCTGTTGGCATTTTCACATGTGCGATATTGTATTTGTAAATATTATAAAACGAACGAATATAAAATCATTTGGGTGTGTATGTTTAAAAAACATAAAGCAAAGTTGTGAAATGTTATACGATTTTTGATTACTGTATATCAACGTAGAGGCAACCTTGGGTTGCAACACTTTTACGAAATTCTTCTACCGATCATTTCGATACGGACAAGTTCAAAAACATGAACCCATCATAGGTATAACAAGTAGATTAAATGATTGACAAGTAATTTTCTCCGAAACAGATACACTCGGGATGTTATTTCAAGCTGAATGCATGTCAGACAAGCTTTGATAAAAAAGCACTCTGACAACATACCTTCCGAGATTTTTACACGTGACCCTTAGCAGCCACTATAGTTATCTTATCAAAAAAAATACAAAACAATCCTTTTCTTCAATAAATTGTTTTTATTTAATATTTTTCCAAGTAAATAAATATGAATGTGTGTAACACATCTTCTGAATGTCGCATAAGAAACGGTCGTGTGCTCAGAGACACTATTGATTTCCCCATAATTTGACCTCAGATGATCATAATGTCATTATCATTAATTGGGCAATAAAAATGGCAAAATAACTTGATATGAATATTTCCAGAGAATAATGCAAGTTTTAAATTTGTTACGTCACAGCTAATTTGACCGCAGAGTCGTGTTGTAATTCTGGCCACAATGATTCACATAAAATAATACCCTTCTTTTCGATATTAGAACAAGTTGCATCACTGATGAAATTCCAAACAGATAATTCAGCGAAACTACTTTGTTTTTTTTAGTATACTTCAGGTTGTTTATTCACAATGTTTAACGCATCCAAGAAGACTATTAGTCACCTTGTATGTATAATAAATATAGTTTGCAAAAAAAAACTTTTGTAGAAATTATTGCAATATAACCTGCTTGTTAACCGTGTTCAAGTCGGTACATTCAGAATGCACATAAGAGATGAGTTACGTGAACCGTTAAATACGAGTATTGAGTGAAAGGACGAATATCGCCAATATCACCACTATCTTCATTCTCATCCTCCTTCGAAGAGGTGGAGAAAATTTGCCGACGACCTTGGTGTTACACAACATTCAAGTTATTATGGAAATAGGGTCAAGTTCTCTCTCAAACCAATTTCAATTATATTATAACCACCTGTATATCTGGTCTTTACATAATAATGTTTTAAGCTTAACAATGAAAATTATACACTGATAGACCAAGATCATTCACTCGAAATTCGTAAATGTATTATATCTTGATCTTTCAAAGACATTGTGACATTTTTGGTACCGATTTAATAAAACTCATATTTGTATTCAATTCGGCATTAGACAATAAAGTGATAATACATAATATGTCGCAATTGTCCCAGTTTCGTCGAGAATAATGGTACCTATATAATTTGCTTATATTACATAAATTTTTGGCTCAATGTTTAGTTTATGCGTGGGTTTAAAATAATCAACACTTTGAGACTAGTGCAATTTTATCTGTCGTGTCAATCATATGAAAAGCCTTATACCCCTATAATGATTGTAATAATAAATTAATTTTAATGCTGACATACATATATCCTTTATGTGAATGCGTTTTCTTATCTTAATCATTATTTCTAATGATATTTTATGACAACTATTACCTTGTTATTAAAATGTTCTATAAATCCTTCTTATAGATTATGTTAAAAATCCAATCAAACAACAATAGTTATAATTTATTTAAATCGGTTTATTTACGTTGCATTTTTTTACTTTCAATAAGATGACTAACCATTGGAATGTTTACTGTTGCTTAAATAATAAGTGATTATACAATTGTGGATTAAATACCAAAATATAAAGCGATTATAATTTTAGTTATTTTTATTTATTTAGGATATAAAAAAATAATAATAGTGTGTATATGATTTGAAGCTTAAAGGTGTTGAAAAAAACTAATAGATTTTTTTTATTTTTTACAGATTTAACTAGGGGGGAGTTCTTGAGTGGGATTAATTTTCATTGATTTGAAGACCAAATCACAGAAATAATCAAAAATGGAGGCACTTAGGTCATTTGCAGCTGGTTACAGGGATCTCATGGATAACCAAAGTGACCAAAGAGTCAAAGATTGGCCCATGATGGATGGACCTCTTCCGACGGCCCTTATTTGCCTCTCGTATGCTTATTTTGTCAAAGTAAGAAAAAAACTAAATGAACCAAATGGAAGAAAATATATATTTATTTGCAATATTTTTTCAGATTTTAGGGCCAAAACTTATGGAGAACAGAAAACCTTTTCAATTAAAAAACATACTTATAGGTTATAATTTCTTCCAAGTAATATTCAGTGCGTGGCTTTTCAATGAGGTGAGTTTTAAATACAAAATTTTCGATATTTTTATAATAGTCTTACTTGAACATTAATAAAAATGCGATCGAGTGAAGGACCGGTTTGGTGACGCTTCAAGTATGAACAACTAGTAATTTTGTAATCGAGCGATATTTTTAATAGAATCATACATCTGTTTTACACGACATTTAAACACACGTTTCAACAAAATGTATGAAATGTTATCAATTTTCAGTGCCTCAACTCAGGATGGTTCAGTTATTACAGCTTCAGATGCCAGCCAGTTGACTATTCAGACAACCCCATGGCGATGAGGGTGAGTTTATTTGAAGCGATAAAAGCTTAGTAAGAAGATATTTAAATAATTATACATTTTAGATGGCGAGAGGCTGTTGGTGGTATTATATATCAAAATTCACCGAATTCTTCGATACTGTAAGTGGACCTATTTCAAAATATTAATTTTTGTATCTACTTCAATCGAGCCGATACCAAATGTCACAGTCCAGTTATTTTAATTCCCAAGGACTTTTCTATTATAAATTGATAAGACTACATTTCTCAATCAATTTTATACCAAATTTTGCGTGAGACACCTTGGTTTTATTTTTTTTAGAAACATCTATTGAGAAAGATACATTTTTGTAACCGATTTTATGATTTGTTTTAAGCAAAGTGCCAATCATGCGTGTATGTAGAGTAAATTTCCCAATCTGTGACGGTTGTCTAAGCGACATGTCCAATTATCTATATTTTATGTTGGTAGCATAATAAAACATGTTTATTGATTACAGATATTCTTCGTGTTGAGAAAAAAGAATGAACAAGTAACAACTCTCCACGTAATTCACCACGGAATTATGCCAATGTCTGTTTGGTTCGGAGTCAAGTTTACACCGGGTTTGTAAATGTTTTACTTTATAAAATTGCAAAATATCTTCAATTTTATTGTTGATAATAAGCTTCGATAAAACATTCATTTGAAATATTGTTTTGTGGCATAATAAAAATAAGCATTTCAATAAAAGAATGTTCGGTGAAGGTATTTAATTTTTTTTATTTTTTCTAAATGTTTGTATATTATTTAGGTGGTCATAGCTCATTCTTCGGACTTCTCAATACCTTCGTTCATATTGTGATGTACTCCTACTACTTGTTAAGTGCTTTGGGACCAAAAGTCCAGAAGTATCTCTGGTGGAAGAAATACCTCACAGCGCTTCAGATGGTAAGCACTTTGACTCAGCTTTCACCAACGTTTAACTAAGATGTTAAAGTTGCATAATATTATTCCATTCTACCTAAAAGCTGACTTTATGTTCGATTTTACACTTCTACTTTTTACAGTGGTTTTTCAATAGTCTAGGTCTAAATAACTCGATATTTTTTAAATAGTTTTTCCACACCCATAAGTATAAAATAAAATTGTTTATTTATTTATCCACTACTTTAAATTTCATCACGATACCATGTTCACACAAAAAAGGACACGGTCATGAAACTTTCACTACTTTTTAACAAAGTGTGTGCATGTATTTCTCGAAGCCTGTCTGAATTGATCTCATGTATCCACAATATAAATCTGATGTATATTTTTTTGCCATGGAAATTTAATAAATATTTCTTTCAGATACAATTCGTCCTGGTTATGGTTCACGCCTTCCAACTCTTGTTCACCGATTGCAACTACCCTCGTGCCTTCGTTTGGTTTATTGGATTCCATGCTGTCATGTTCTACTTCCTTTTCTCTGACTTCTACAAACAGACTTACTTGAAGAAGAAGGCAGCAGTTGCCAAAAAGGTAAATAATTATAAATAGGTAGATACATGCTAATTTGAAGTCCAGATGCAAAAGACATAGTTACCTCAAATATGCCCACTCTGATATTAAAAACTTATTCGACTATAGTATTTAAACGTTTTTTAGTGAGTTAAAAACGAAGTATTTGTTTGGGGATGTTATTATTAGTTATAATTATCCATCATACATTTATTTAATAATTATTATAAAGATTAAATTGTTTTTTTTGTTTTGCAAATATGTTAATAACACAGTTTTGTTCGAATATATTGATATTTATTTTGAGTGATATTATGCATTCGTAATAAATAATTTGTTTGCTTGTAAAATATATTCAACCAAGGCTTTATAACAAAAGAGACATGCATAATTTGTATTCTAAGCCAAAGACCAAAAGGTCTAACTGATATTAAAATTGAGAAATATGAACAATGATCAAAGTGTAACAGAACTTTGCCAGGAATGGAAGGAGTGAAATTATTTTGAAGGTTGTGTATAATAAATACGTGGATAATCGATAATAGGTATGGAAATATTTCTTATAATAAAAATTAGTACATGTACATACTTCCTCCCTGCAATCGGAGGTCAGTTCTCATATTCACGTTAACAAATTATTGAATTCATGACATTTCGAATAACTTTACATAACTTAACAATTTAAATAACTTTACAAGTATATTGAATATCATTATCGTGTGAAAACATTCCGTGGCCGTGATTTTCCAAATACTATTATGGATCGATTATTATTGTTATTCATATAAGCACATTCATAAATTCAAATTTTAATACTCGTGATAATTGAATATTATTGTTTTTATGGAAAATAATTTATTATTTATAGTCTACTAATATAGACACGTAAGATTGTTTTTATTTTAAACATTGATTCATAATTAATGAAGCACGTCCAGAATTATCATGATAATTTTATCAAATTTCCACAAGCAAGCAAATCAATTCAATACTATTTTTGACTTTAGTCATGTTAAATAAGCCACAAAATTTACTTCAGGGATGATTATTTTACATCGATATTGGAGGAAAATAAAATAACATTACTTCTATCAACACGCTTTGATTAATTAAAAAATATTTGTGTACACAACAACAATTTAAGTGGCTTGTTTAAAAACAAAAAACAGTTCAATGTAAAAACTTGTTTTTGTAAACAAACCATCTAAAGGTTGATACAGTAACAAAATATTTTTCTAAATATCTTCGTCTTAATGAATAATTTAATATGAACATTAAAAAACGGAAATAAAAGTCGTAGGTCTTTTCTAATTGGATCGACTTTTATATCGAGATGAATGGGTCATATCATAAATCATGATCGTTAGGTAGTTAACATACCGGTTGATATTTTTAACCCAGAAACCCTGTTTTTGTTAGCCTGGTCAATTATGCCTATTTCAATACCTTAAACAGTCATCTATTTATAACCAGAGTTACGATTTATTACTACTGTTCCTGTTATATATATCAACTTCTCCAAAGTCTTTATTGGTCACAAATTGTGATCTGATCAAATGAAAATGTAACGGAAACAATGAGACTGTGTGAATATTTCTATGTTAAGGTCACATATTTCGTTATATTGAAGCGAGCACGCGATTGGACATTACTATACAGTTAATTGAATCATATAATGTGGATGGGTCGTGGGATAAAAATATTGTTTTATTTGAAAACAGCTTATACAGAATGTACGCTAGTATTACGAATTGGTGATTAAGCAGGTGTCTATATAAAATATTCCACTCTTTTACACAAGTGCAATTATCAACTAGTTACAATATCGTCGTGGAAACTGCGTCATAATAATATGACGTCTAAGTTTATTCGATAATATATACAATCTTCTCAGAAATTAATTTGTTCCTGAATGTGTATTAAAATGAGTATCTTTTGCTAAATTAATATTGATGCCTTCCTTATTGATGGGATTATTTTATAAGCCAGGCCAGGCCACCATACAACAAAGAGTCCTTTAGATCTAGTTCGCTAAGCTAGATAAGAAATAGGTCACCTAAGTAAAAAAAATCACTTCTCTCTTAAGTCATCTTTACTTAATATTAAATGTGGATTATTAACTTTACTATTCCATAAGGTATTTTCAAGGCAAGTGAATATTTATGGAGCTTGGGATCAATGTTATCCTATTCCACTTAAAAAAAAAATAGATAAGTATACAGACTTAAAGTACTGGGTACAAGGAATACAATATGATAATCAAAAATGTTTTAATTCGTCAAGTTTTAGTGAAATCATCAGCGTTAAAATCAAAAGTATCCTATCTTAAATCCGACCAATCAGAACGTGATTTTTATATTATTTGTATTTTAAGTAATAAATTTTATTTAACCGTTTTTTAATATTTACTTTTTTAAATTATTATTTTTTTAATCTTTTATTTTCAAAATCAACCTGTTTCCATTAACCAATTTCATTAGATTAGGGTCAAATTGACCCAATTCCATTTGTTTTTTCAAGATATCTATCTAAATATATCATATTTGATAATTATTTATATGAATTCCAACGGTATACGTATACGTAACCTGATAGGTATTTGCTATAATATCTCTATTTTATTTGTAACTTTAATTTCTACAACATTTTGCCAAATATCTCAGTTCAGCGAAAGTGGAATAGGCTAACATTGATCCCAAGATCCACATTTAAGAATGAATGAACAGAATAATATAATCGGAAATGTCAACATAAAACCAATATTGCTTGCCTCCTATTTTAAAAAAAACATCTTATTATTTTTCAGTTGGAAGAAGAAGCGGCAGCTGCGAAACTTCACAACGGAAATGGATGCTTGAAAACCAACGGTCATACAAAATCTGGACCCATCTATGAAGTAAATAAGAATAAGATGAACGGAGCAACAAGTTTCGACGTGGCCCGACAGAGAGTGTTCGTGTCTAATAATTAAAACAACTACTCATCACGATTAAATAATAATAATTTTAAGCATAAATCATTATATTTAGACTCGTCATATTGTATAGATTGTACATATTACTATTTTTATGATAGTCCTGGAGACTTCTGACCGTTTCGAAAGATATTGATGATAAGCAGCGCTGTGTCCTACTATCATTATTATGTTTTCGAGTTACCAATTTGCAAAAACAACATTTTAAATTTATTTAAAAAAAAAGCATAAGACTCAAATCAAATTAATTTTAATTAAAAACACGAAACATTTCTCAATTTAATACTATTCGCAATATAGCTTCGGACGCGCGCCAATGCAAGGCGCTAGTCTTCACTATATACATATTTTTAGAAATACAACTCTCATAAATATGTACTGTGATTTAATATTAATATTATATTTTATATCCTTATATATTTTGACTAATAGATATGTATGTATATTATATTCAAAGCTCTCGGACTGGGACGTGCCATTTAAAAGACTTTTCAGCATCGTCCATGTGTATTTTAAAAGGGGAAATATTCAGTCATTACCTGTTATTAGATACAATTCTAATTTGAGGACAGAATATCTCAAATCTTAAAATAATGTATACGTTTTTTTTCATTCTATCCCGTCCTATGTGATCTGTTGCTCAATTAAAATATATATTATATACATATAATCGAATATTTTTTATATAAATATAAATTGTTAGTAAAAAAATGAATGTACCTATATATTTTATAAAAAAATATATGAAATGGTTAATAGATAATTAATTAATAAAAATATTTTGTAATGATGTAATAATTTTAATTAAATTATCACAATTTTTATTAATAAATTGTTTTTTATTCTTTGGAAGAATTCGTGAAAAAATATTAAACTTTGAACACATCACCATTTATTTATTTATAACATTTTAACGCGATACCAAAAAAATATATAAAAACAAATAATGAATAAATATTATCAAATTATAAAAATATAAATAGGATATATAGTATATGAAACTCTATTAATTAATATAGGCAGGTAGGTATGTAAAGGTATTTTTTAGGCATCACAATATAAATAATATCTACGATGTATATATTTTTATATGTTTATTTTTCAATACGTTTCAAGGTACCTTTTTACCGGAAACATTTATATGTTTATCAATTTTTCGCTAAGCAGATTTTTTACTAGGCTAAATTATAATTGTCCTGTTATATAGTTTTAATCAATGTTTTTCATTATTGAAAATTATTTGTTTTTACTCAGAAGATTAATATTGCGGTTCAATAACTGAGGTACCATTGAGATACGATTTGACATAACTGATAAATTTAATAATGTGTACCTGAAAAATGATGATGTTCGAATGGATATTTGTGGAAAATCGCACAATGGTCTCGACTCTTCAAACATGTTCAATGACGCAAGCCCCATGAGGATTTTACGTCTAACTAAATACGTTTTAAATCAATTCAAACAACAAACACTCATGTCAATTCACACAATTTCATAGAAGAATATTTATTGTATTACTGTTATTGAAAAATTTCCGCCGTGTTTCAATCAAAGGTCACCAGAGTGTTTGCGGAGTGGCTGACAAGATCAAATGCAAACATTCATTAACAGGAGAATATTGATATTGAAAATGTCAAATTAAATTTTATATTGCGAAGGTCTGCACGTCAAGGTTCTATCTATAAGTTTTATGAATGAACATGAAATTGAAAGTTTCTCACGGATATATCTACATTAACTATTTACACAACTACAGATTAGAAGTTGACATTTTCAGGCAACAACAATACATTGGGTAAAACTTTGTTATTTATTATATTAGTATTAAAATTTTCCACATAACTACATATTTAACACATCATTGTAATAAATCTGTTTTAAAAAATGATGTTATTGAGTATTGCACTTATAAATTATTAATTTAATTTGACTACATATTATTATTTTTATTTTTAACACAGGTAAATATTTATTTTTAATCGATTGTAGATAATTATTTTTCCATTAATCACGAAATTACCCAACGACTTGTTATTGTACGTAATGAAGATGATTCAGCGAAATAATTACTTTTCCTCATCGGAAACTTAAGTATTTTTCCTAAATTCAATATAAACAGAGGATAATTCAAAAATATATATTTTTTAATTAATCGGACGCAAAAACAATCGATTGTAACGATGCGCATTTAATAATAACGAGGCATTTAAATTTTCGGATATTTCGAGAAAAAAAAATCTAAACTTTTTATCCAAATTTTATTTTACACGATTAATCTAGTTTTACCGCCCGTACATACATATTATTACCATATGATTTATATCGTAACGTTTTGCGTTATATAAGGAAAAACTTAGTCGTAACACTTATAAATAAAAAGAATCAATTAGTTTCACTCACTTGACTTCTTATGATTTAAAAAAAACCGCTCAACGGGGTGACGACATATAAATTTTTGGCAGTGATTCTAAATATATGTATATTGTGATCAATTTGTACTATAATGCTTCAATTATTAGAGGGATTTTATAAATTTTTATCTTTTACTCCTTTTTTTATCATTTTATTTAAATAATAAATGTAAGTATAACAATACATAAATATCAAACTGCAATATCACAACAACATTAAACAAACATTGATAACCTTATAAAAATGTTAATTTATCATCAATTATATGTTTTAAACGCCTCTTTGTAGTTGGTCCGGTTATTTGCGACATCTAGATAATATTTTAATATGTAACAAATGTTGTGTTGTCGTTTGTTGGGAGATCATAATTGCAATACAGGACCTAATACACTTCCTTGCGGTACTCCGGATCTTATAGTATTTAGATTTGAAGTTTCGTTGTGAAATTTTACATAGAACTGTCTGTCGGTCAAGTACGATTTAATAATATCATACATGTTTTTGGGCAATTGTTCTTTTTTTTTATAAAGCAGGCCTGGGTGCCAGACTTTGTCAAAAGCTTGACTTATATCTAAAAAGCTGCTGAACAGAAGGTTTTCTCTTGTATGGTGATAACTTGATGAACTTGACGAACAAAATTTACATTTTTTTTGGCAATTTTTGACAGTGTTGCTTTTTGGCCTTTTGAGCAATTCGATAAATGTTTGGGTTAAGTTACCACCGACACGGCATTAGCTGGTAGCGAGTAGAGCTTTGAAAGCATCCCAGATAAGGAAATATGTAGTTTATTAGAGCAACCCACCAAAAAGTAGAACAGCACAAGTAATAATAGTAATAGTTGAGGTTGCAACATCCGGTGAGATGATATTTCATAATAACCAAGCCACACTGCCTCGTCGCGTCGATGAGCTCTGAGAATGGACAACGATTGTAATATAATGCTGGACCAGTGAAAGTTGATAACCGATTTACAAGAAAACCTGTTTGCGGCTTTGCTTACAACAATCATATTCCAGAGGAATTTATTCTAATCAGAATCATTATGAGAATGCGATATATTTTTCTTGCCAAACTAATCACCTTGCGGGTGCCCACAACCATAAACATAATATATACAAAATTGCAAAGCTTTAAAATTCTCCAAAATCATGATCGCAAATAAAATTATTTCAATTTTAAAATGTACAACTTGTTTTTGATTCGACTTCAAATATTAATTATGAAGAATTTTAACAAGGTATGTATAATATTGTTATACAAGATGCTAATTAGGCCAGTACTAACCTACGGTGCAGAAACATGGGTTATTATCAAGACTGAAGAGGATAGGCTACTTAGATTCGAGCGAAAGATGAATGAGGAGGATCTTGGGTCCTTTTCAGGAGGCACCGGAACTATTTAGAATTAGACGAAATGATAAGATTTACTCATTATATAAGAGCGTGAACGTAGTGCAGTTCATTAGGGCTTTAACATTAGGATGGGTTGAAGAGCAGGAGGGATAGTATCGGAAATACTATCCAGCAAGCCTGTGGGTAAGAGAAGGCAGGGTAGACCTAGGCTAAGGTGGGCGGACGAGTTCTATAAGGTAGTTAGGAGTTTAGGAATTAATAACAGGAGGAGCATTAAGTGGAAGATGCTGGTGCGGGAAGCCTTGGTTCATCACTGAACTGGAGTGCTTGTGATGATGATGATGTAAAATATTGTGTCGTTACAAATCAAAAACGCTTATCTCGCACCTTGCTCATTCCGAGATATTCAAGCTTTTCGTTTCAAACTATTTTAGAACAATATATTTATAAATGGGGAGCTACTGAGATAGAACACATGGAAATGTAAAAAAATAATGAAAACAGCACAATTTAAAAAAAAGCATGTTTAATTAAGCTTTTTTGAAAAATTCATTCATGTATTTTGGCATTTAATGCATTTATTTTTGGTTTTCTTGTTGATAGCCTTCCTTTTGGCCATATCTGGCACTGTAACTATTTCGGAATCCAGTTTAATACGTTTTTTGTAATTGCAAGTTATAGTGACATGTGCACCTCGCTGTCAAAATACCACTGAGTGAGGGAAACAATGTGTACTGATTTGTCTGAGTGAGGGAAACAATGAGTATTAAAGCTTTTTTGAGAAATGTAAGTAAGCTAGGTGAATTCTGTGTAAAATTCTCTGTAAAACGTATATCATAACTCTTTTTTGTTAAATGTCAGATAAGCGTTTTTGATTTGTAACAACACAAAATAGACATCCATAATTGGGCCAAGTCTGCTAGTTAAATTTTTAAATTTTATTGATTATTTTTAAAATGATGAGAAAAGGCTCAAGCTTTTTTTCATCAATTAGAATTTACGCCGTATTTAATGAAATTTACACATCATCTCCCAATGTTTTAGTAATTTTGATAGCTGGTGACTGCAAAACTAGCTGGTAATGTGTAGATATTCTCACTGATACTAGAAAATGACCATCATCATCAATAGACACCATAAATCCGCACATTGTCATACAGTCATAATAAATTATTTTTTCTACAAAATATTATTTGGCCCTCGTTTCATTATTTTTTATTTGATACTATTGCTATCACAAGAAAGCGTTTAAATTCTTTGAAGTTTAATTAAAGACATGTCGTATACGCTATGTTTGGATAAACAAAAATATACACATTCAAAATTCCGGTATTTAATCATACTTGATTGGGGTTTTAATCATTTTAAATCTGGTGTTAATAAACTATCGACCTTTTCGATTGCAACAACATGGTGGGTTTTTCAGAAATTCCATTGCGTCAATGATTAATTCATGGAAAAATAAATTCTGTCGTTCCCTTAGGTAGGTAAACTTATAAGTTACAGAATACATATATTAGCACTAGTGGAAGAATATTTTTATCACATTCTTTAAACCATTTCTAAATGTATCCGGACAACTTACTTAAGCTTAGCTAAGATAAAATTTCTCAAATTATTATTACTAAATCCAGATTAATATTTAACAACAATATTAGAGCGTATTTCTTAAAAACAAAATCAAATTAAATATCATTAAAACATTTAAGATATTAAATATTTTATGCATTGAAAACATTTGCCAAAAAATATAATTGTCAACAAAAAGTGATTAAACAGTCGGGATCCCAATTCAAAAACACATTTAATTATAAAAATTCCACTGAAAATACGTTATTATGAATGATATCTTTTAGAATGACGTTATTTGGTTAATTGTGAATTAATTATGACATCAAATCAAAACACCATTAGGACAGATATTCTCAAAATGTGAACCGTCATGATTTGTTTAATTATTGAAAACATTCATGGAAGCAAATACACAAACGCACATCCTACCTACACACATAGACAATTTCATATATGTACACGCTACCCTATCGTTTGTTGTTTTTCCGTATAGCGCCGTCTCTTTCTCGTTTATAGGCGGGAATATCCTGATGACGTCATGCATCACGCTATACAGAAATAACCAACTTGCACCTGTGTATTATAATATTTAATTTTATAATTCAAATAGATAGAATGAAAACTAAAATAATTGTGCAAACATGATAAAACAATTGGCAAAATTAAAATATAAAATAAATTCAAAATAAAATTGAGAATGAGTTTTCGCACGCTGCTGACATATTTTTTAAATTCTTGATTTTATAAATACTAAACTTAATGAATGCATGAATGAACCCACATTACACATAACAATGACGTTATACATATGATATATTTTTTATAGAGGTGAACATGAAAGCTGAGAATATTTTAGGGGGTGGTAGGTATAATAAATATGAAATAATTGTTATTATTCAAAATACGCAGCGTTGGCTTTCGCGCGTGTCTGATAAATAATTTTTATTTTTAATAAATAAAAAAATACTTTTTTTAATATTATGTTTTTGCAATACCTTCGTTCGCAAAAATATTCTCAGTTAGTTAAAGTCCATCCTAAGTAGTTACGATCCATCATTATTTGTTTGTATTGTTACTACATGTCATATGGACTCAAACATAGACTCAAATAGATCTAGACTCAGTTTTTCCGCTGACTACTTCTTTAAGATGTTTAAAATATTCTTGAGTTTTGATCGCCAAAATATTGTCACAACCACTCTCAGGGGCCACTAGGAAATGTGTTGAGTGAGAGAGACACACTTATGCCGTCATCGAATGGGAGAGAAGAGTGCAACAATATACGGGCTACATAAATTAGCAATGCGATCTAATGTTAATATCTATATAATATATTATGTACATAATAATAATACCTAGCTCTAGTCTATTCGTACACATACGACTCACTAACGGCGAATGACGGTGATTACTATTAAAGCTATTATTTATTTTAAGTTTGCGATGTGGGTGAATGACCAATAATATCTTACCAACATTACATTGCGATAATTGCTATATTATTGTAGTCTGAGTTGGAATCAAATGTGTTTTGGAAAGGAATGTTAACTTTTATATGTATAGATGCTAGTGCCACGGCCTACAGTAGAGCATTCAAAAAGCGTACGATGACGTCACGGCGATTTGACGGCCGGTTAAAGTGATCAGTTGTCAGTGGCCCGGCAGCTATACGCTGGTTGCAAGGTTGTGGTGTATAATAGTGGTGAGTGCCGCCCCCACAGACTTCGCCCCGCCCCCCTCGCGCCCCTCGCGCCCCTCTCAAGGGCGGAGCACCACCAGGCGAGACAGGCCGTGTACAAGTACAGTATAGAGTGAAGGACCCCCAGCAAACATAACCTCAAAGCGGTGTCATATGACAGACTGACGAGTGTTAGTAATCGGCATGGACTAGAAGTCTGACAGTGCAGCAGTTTAGCTTGTAGTGTTTTAGTGGCCGACAACTCGAGGTTTAGGTTCGAGTCCGTGTTCAGGTACGTACAGGAGGAACACAGCTTTGTATATTCACTAAATGCTATTTCTGTACATTCTTGACGATAGCCTCGACCACGGCGTCCTAGTTTGCTAATAACCATCTTATAGGCGTGGTCGGGAACCTGAAACGGCTTATTCATTCATTTTTTAATTGATCTTCGATGAAAAAATTTAATTCGTATATCAAGCCGTTATTTTTTTAATTCCGTTATTAAACATATTCAGTTCTCTCTCCAGAAAAAGTAACGGCTTTATGGTTTTCAGTTACAAGTCACACTGAAAAATGTTTTAATTAAAATTGCACAACAACAGTTTTCGCCGACGTTGTTCGATAAAGTTTACAACCGCAATACAAATAATAATTTGTGATTATTTTTTTTTCACAACGATAACGACCAATCTAATTAATAAATGTATCAATTCATTTCCACTTGTTGAAATAATTTTATCCTGCATGAGTCTCATCAATTGCAATAAAAAACATTGATGATCATTACTACCCTTAAAATTTGGTCTCTGAATTTTTGTAAAAATTTTAATACATTTTATGGATCAATAATTTTTATAAAACATATTTGTAAAAATAGACTTAACCTATTTATAAATATGCAGATTCTACAATGAGAAATGAACTAACTCAGAATGTAATAATTTTATAATAATACAATGTATTTAATACATCAATATTAATTATGTATATTCAAATGAAGGTATAATAAATATCATTAATCGTTTATGCTAATTCTAAATATCACGCACCTGTAATGTACCTACATGTAATATTTAAAAAAAATGCATTTTCTATCTCAATAAAATAATTTTATGATTGTGTCATTCCAGAGTCGATCTTTTATGAAAAAATGTTCTTGACTAACAATATATCAATTTCACATTTTTTTTTTCAAAATTGCTTAATTCTTTTAGTCTAATTAAGATTTGAAAGAGTATTTTACTATCGGAATAAAATTATTGTTTATCTGCTGACCTTGGGCAGATTGCCAACTCTCTTGTGGAATATTATATAGTATTATTTGTTTTATTTTTATATATGACTTACATGCCCCAGGGAATCATATAATAATTATGTTAAAATTAATTAATAATGATTTAAAATGTTTTTTGTCGTTTTTAACCACCTGTACTCGAGCTGAAGTTATTTGATAACTGTCGCGAAATTGATTAGGCCAGCCTTTCTTTATCACATTAGTATAAAAGGCTGTGATTGTGATGATATTGTGTGACAAATCACAGCCGTTCGTAAGTAACTTGTGTAAACCCTTGAAAAAGTCCAATGTTTAAAATTTACTCTACAATATATAATCAAAGAGTCCCTAAAACATTAAGCGAGTGAACTAAAAATTTATCAAAAATTGATTAAATGTTTGATAAATTTGTATTTGTAACAGTAGAATTAGTTATAAACGTAGATAAAAGTCAGTATATGCATGTGACATCCAACTCGGAATTGGTAGCACATCGTAGCCTGAATATAGATAATGACCACTTTCAGCAGGTTGACTCTTTTGTATATTTGGGAGCAGTGGTCACTAAGGATGCTGGAAATAACCAGGATATAAACTCCTGTTGGTAAGAGAAGGCAGGGTAGACCTAGGCTAAGGTGGGCGGACGAATTTTATAAGGTAGTTAGGAGTTTAGGTATTAATAACTGGAGGAGCATTAAGTGGAAGATGCTGGTGCGGGAAGCCTTGGTTCATCACTGAACTGGAGTGCTTATGATAATGATGATGATTTATATATTTATTGATTAATAATAATAAAAATAAATAATTATTACGTATAACAGACACAATACACACTAAACAATCACTACCGAGTTTTTCAGAGAAACAGTTGATTCCAATCGTGGACCAAACTCGATTCCATAAGCACCAATAATATTATTATTTATTTTTTAATTAATGATTGAAAAATATATTTATTTATTATTCTTACGATACCCTACATCCCCTAAAATATTCTCAGTTATTTCAAGTCCACCCTGTATATACATATATGTATATATTTTGTATCTATGGGTATGGAGAATACTTTCAGATGTATTTCAGTGATTTATGTATGTAGGTACTTATTATATAATTAATTTATTAAGTCGGTTAAAAATTATGTCTTCGTCGTAATCATAAAATGGGCAATGAGCAAATAATATCAAATAAGTATTATATACCAGATTTTATTAACAAATTGTAAAGTAATTATTGAATGGAGCCGCACTAAGTATAGTATAGTTGAGCAGGTTCGATGCTTTTTACCGTTGTTAAGTGCGTCCAGCGTATGTAATAAAATCACGTATAACAGTTCCTTCCGTTCATATTTATAATTGAAAGGCAAAACCATCAGAATTTGAAATCATCAATCGCAAGCCTCTACATATTCGTAGTTAATATTTCATTTTCTCGGTGCACATGTTTCTAATCGATAAGAAATTTTCTATTGGAATTGGAGAAAACTATCGAGAAGTGTATCAATCATATCGATATCAAGGTTCTTTCTCATATTAAAAAACATGTATGTGCATTAGACTTTGGGTCGATGGTTAAATAATATTGTGTCCCTTGGGCATTACTTTATCGTATGTATAATATCACTATAAAGGTTGAACGGAATAAAATATATTTATAAAAATGAACAACACCGATTTCCACAAAAACTTGTATTTGAAAAAATCCCAACAACCAACGTCATCGAAAGCTGTCGTAGATTCTACAGATTACATACACATTTACTTTTATTATTTACATCGTTGTATTTCAACAACAACAAATTAAACATTTTAAACGAAAAAATCAATCCATTTTCAAAATACCTCGAATGAATGCATTTCGTCAAATATTCCTTTTTAGATCTTCTACGTCACGTCTACAGTTTCAAGAAGAACATTGTTTATGTCTAATAAAAACAGGTTTTCGATTTTATTTTTTTTCATTTTATTGTGGGATAATTCCCTCAATAATGATTCCACTAAGCGTCAACATTGCATTCTTGGAAATTATTCTCGATATAATTGTTTTTACTGTTGATTTATTATAAAGCAATTAATTCGGTCCACCTCTTCCTATGTAAGGGCGATTTTTAAAGCAATTTTATAAGCAATATATATATATATATATATATATATATATATATATATATATATATATATATATATTTATATTTATATATTTTTTTTAGTTGTATATACATAATTAATACATGAAAGAATGGGCTACCACGATTATATAAGTGTGAACAGCATATATTTTTATATTTTTATATTATATTTTTTTAAATTTTCGTACTTCCAACATTCTTACGACTACAAAGACAAAACTTCCTTTAGCCGAGTTCATAATAAATGCTCTTGTGACATCGCAGTCTTATATTTAAGTATTGTATACGTATAAATGTAGGTGCTATACATTTATATTTTGAAACAAAAAATCATTTTAAACACAAGTTGCACATAATTTTGTTTCATGAATTATAGCGAGAAAATGAGCTCTTTGTTGTAGAATTTATTGATTTTTATTGTATCGTACGTATTATATTCTCTCTTAACAATTTGGAACGTTATATTTTAAACTGATTGCTTAAAAACTACTACTACAGGAAACATGTGTATACAACATGTGTTATTAGAAGTGGTAACCTCATGGATTTTACAAAAAATAATAAGCACACTTCAATACTAACTATGTATTATACAATAGTTGCCGGAAAGGACGTGCAGCTGTTTCCATCTTTGAGGTTTTTAATATTGCAACCCAACTGAGATTGGTATTATTTGGTTCATGCCTTTTTTGTTCGAAATCAGAAGACTATTGCAAATTTTGTACAATATTGTATGTGGTTATCATATGACAGGGGACTAAATTATTATCAACGTTTTGGTCGATTTCTGATATTCAATCATAACATACTATATAAACTGCGAAAGGTAAGGATTTGAATGGGCAGGTATTTGATTGCCAGTATCGCTGTTTTAATTTTGTGAGTGTAATACAAGAGAAAGTGTCGTCTATTCGGCGATGCCTTCTTGCTCAATGATTTTATTTCGCCAAAGGCTTTCCAGTGTCGCACTTTGTCTAATTAATAGACACGTGAAGATCACTGGAAATTCTTATTTCGATTTATTCTAAGTATTTCCGTTTTTGCACATTGCTTTTTAATCACGTCTAAGAGCAACTTATGTGTTGACTGGCGGATGTGAAAATAATTTTGGGATTGTGGTTTTATGAACTGCTTTCATTTTAATAGTTAGGAATTTTAACATTGTATGCAATTTTTATTTCCAAATTTAACACTCCTTAGTTATATGTAGGTAATTGCGAAATTACTAAACGTTAAATTGATATCACGTAATATCCTATTCTTCGATATCAACGATGGACGAATCGTGATGACACTCGATGAACAACTAATTTGAATCCGACATTTCAACACATATACTCGAGGAAATAAATAAATATAAATAAAAAGTATTTTTAATATAGGTTCATCTTAACGCTTCAATGTGGACAATTTATCGATGTAAAAAATGAATGTTCATTAAATGATTGATTTGGAAGTGGCCTTTTAATTACATGATAATCGATAAAGTATTATTTATGATTTTAATTTACAAACTCGTTTTCAGAAGGAAAATGAATATCATAATCAAATTATCATATATTCTTTTGTTTTTTTTTCCGTCGCGAAATTAAAATCGCGGTTTGATCATCAGGCCTCGCCGACACAATCGCCACGTTTTCCATAATGTCAAAGTACAACATCAAATACCCGTGTGATTAAATAACATAAAACCAAGTAAATAATTTAACCACCGCAAAGTTAATTATCTTCGATCATAGATCAAGCGGTAGGAAAATAGCACCAAAGAAACCCTAGTTATTCTCGTTACTTCGTAATCACGCCGAGGAGAACTAAAGTCCACCATGAATCGAGCACAAATAATTAACGCCTTTCTTATGCAGCTTCTTTTTTTAATACAGATGTATTTTTCTGAGATCATTGGTGTGACGTAGAAAATGTTGACTTTTCACCCTCTGTAACAAATATGATCCGTTTGGATTTAAACTACGTTGTTTCTATAGTTTTAGTTTTCGGTAGAACAACATCACATGCATATCTTTATTTTTTAAAGTACATAAAAAGCATGCATGCCAATACAAAATCGTATACTATAGCACGCTTTGCTCTACATTTTAAAATCCGCAGGTTAATCATTGAAATAAACGTACATCGCAATTAAAATGTATTGCATATATCAACGTACATTGAAAGTGGATTATTATTTTTTGATTGATGGTTTTTTTTGTATATTATTAAAAAGACACGTTGCATGTGTGATGTCTTTTCAATTCCTCCGCCATACATATTTATTTGAAATATCAACATCTTTCAACGAGTTCTCGGCTATCATATCATTATTGTGTGTTTTATTCATACACTATTTACCCATATACAACAACTATTGGTCAAGTGACTTCCAACAAGCGCATTGTTAGATATTTTCATTTTCAACATATTGTGTATTCATAAAGCGGATCTAGACACATCTCATACAATTTATTCTGCATAAACACTAAATAAATATAAACTGGTACATATCGAGGAAATTTTATCTCTGAATAATTTATGAATGTGAACGTATTCTGCCGCAAAACAATAATATCACGTTCGATTGTAATTCGGATATATGAAAACCATCAGTTTTTCACAGGTGTGATTGGTTTCAGAAATAGTTAACTTGGGATTCCTAGGCGTGTGTCGCCGTAAACGTACACCGTAAAGACTAAAACAGTTGCTTTGCTGTAGTTTTGATCGGTTTTTTTGTTAGTTAATGCCTCGCCCGAGGCTCAAACGAGGCATTAACTAACAAAAACCGATTATAAGTGTAACTAAGTAACTCTACTATCGTATTTACGGTGTACATTGACGTATGCCTGGGAATCCATTACTTTATACTCATCTGCTTGATCTGCAATATTAATATTTATACATCTAGTTGCCTGACATTCTTATCGGCGGTATTGCTCTGATGGCGCTTAAGTCTTTTTTGTCGTCGATATGTATGCATTCATTCAAAACTGTAAAATATCTTGTAAAAGTTGCCGATACGAAAAAAGCTTCGATAGGCTCAGACGAGGCATTAACTAATAAAAAACCGTCATAAGTTTAGCTATAACTCGTACGCCTTATTTACGTATTTACGGTGACGTATGCCTGGGAATCCATTACTTAAGTGATGATGAAAAATTCTTATTGATGATTGAAATAAAGTATACCAACTTGTGTAATAAATTATTCGTATTAAGTGTGATAGGTCATCCTTCGAAGGTCCTCCTGAAAATTTAAATTCTGATTAAAAAAAAAACAAAAAATGAAATTTGAAAAATAAAAAAAACTCTGACCGATTTTTCTTAAATGGGATATGAAGTAGAAAGTATCCTTATCGTTTGTTCCCATGTGGTATGGTGTTTGTATGTACGGTGCAGGGAGGTAAAGGAATGCGGTCAACCGGCCATACTACTGAGGCTTGTGTCCGGCCTTGTCTCCTCATCAAGGTGACTATCCAGTATATTGAACTTCATTTCTCTACAATAACTCTCAACCCTATTATCAATAGACATACAATGTCTCGATACCATAATAAACCGAAAGTAGTATAAACGTTCCTGTCCGAGGAGATTATTATCAATGCATTGACCGTCATAGGTTAATTTATTTTTATGTTGTGCCATGCACCGTATTTTTCCTTTTGTATGTAAATTAATTATAAAAAAAATTTAATATGTTCACGAATGCATCGAGATCAAAGTTTAATGAATAAATAATTACAACAAATCGAAATGTGCTTGACATTGTCGGTCGATAATTAATTGCCGTCACAATTGACCATCCAACTGTGATATGGAAATAAAATATTAATTTACTATTCGGTCCCTTATTTATGCCAAGCCTATATTATGTCAAATCACTTTCACTGACATCTTGAGAAACGTAGGTGTTACTTTTCGTAGCTGCTTATTAACAACGCACGTATTTTGAACAGCCTTGTCTAAAAATATCATTTGATTTGCTAATACGCGAGAATTCGACTATGAAATATATTCGCCTCTTGTCTTATTCAAATTACTGAATATCTATAAATGTGTAATGTTGATCTTATTCAAATAAATTGTCTAATAATCTTATGTAAAGTGACCAAGTTGTGAATTAAGCACCTCGCTAAAAGTTGTAGAACATCTGAATAATCAGTAGGTACAACGTACCTTGGCCGAGAATCAATTGCGCATGTTTTTCGTAGTATTTAGGGGTGCAAAGTTTAAAACATCAGAATATTCCGATGAATGTGAATGATCCAAATGGTAGGGGAATCAAGAAAGAAGACGCCCCCTCTACTAAATACAAAACACCTGGCTTCGGCCGTCATACAGGTGGGCTGCTTCAGTCGGTGACGAACACTTCCTTGCAGCGGTGTTTGTGATAGAACCACATATCCGTCAATATAACACATTTGCTCAAGGAAAATAAATTGTAAGTCAATTATATTTATATTCAAAACTCTTCGAGTGAACCCATCATGATTAAGAATGAATATTTCATGATTTGTGAAAACATATATTAATCAACAGTGATCAAGCATAAGTGCAAATATTTTCACACATCCCATGTTCATAAATTACATATAAATCATCAGGTAATCGTTTTCATATAAATTAATATTTATTGATCTCTTCTTATTCTGACACATATTCTCTAATCGTAATCCGTGTTATCAATTCGGTAAAAAGTCGCGAAACATTCGTCATCATCGTAGCGTGATAATTATCTTTAATGCCATTATTTATTACTATATATATATTTTTTTTTTGGAAATTTGACATTGATCTAAATTGATTGATAAGTGTACTTAATAAGTAATTTTGAAATATAAAATGCAAACCCGTTATTAGCGGACGCTGGATGCATTACGATTCCGCCATTGTACGCATAAGGCACGTCGAAATTTGTTAAACGGCACATTTTGTCACACTTAATTATTTAAGTTTTTTTTCAATTTTCATTATAAGATATTTATATTTCATTCAGTCTTTCGGTAAAAAGCTTATATGACCATGGCATATATTGTCAAATAATTATTTGCGAGTACCGTTGTATACAGACCAGCTAATTATTTAAATTTTGCGCACGAATTTGCGAATTAAATGTGGGACGAATAAACGAATAGAATTTGTAATTACAAATTATATCACATACCGAATTTTTAAAAATTATTATATATTTTTTGAAATATTCCACTAGCCCATTAATATCTTTTACGGGTTTTTCAATTGAAAATGATATACATAATGTACTATACAATTATATGTATTTACTTTATTGTATATTTTATAAATAGAAACATCAAGTATTTTGTTGTAGTAAAAGCTCCAAATCAAGTTTTATATTGGAAATGTATTTCACGACCAGTTTTTATTGCAAATTATTTATCATATCGACCTACTCTAAAATTTTGGTCGGCTTTATATATTTGACACGTATAGACAGGTTTTCGAAATTTTGTTATCTATTATAATTTTATATAATTATAATATATGTGACTTTGTTTCGGCATGATTAGTGTACCTACTTTTAATCCTGTTTATAAATATACATCGTCATCGAAAGTATTTTATCTCTTGCGATAGTAAGAGTCATTTTCGATATAAGATAATCGGTTATTTGTAGGTGTGTCACAAAATGTATTTAATATTTTATTCTACGATAGTCCAAGGCTGGCACCACGCAGATTCTTCACTATGTATATTATGTTCGGTGTTATTTATAAAACAGTTGACATTGTCAAAATCTACAATCAACAAAAGAATCAATAATGCGGGTTTATACATTTGGCGATGATATTTAAGTAATAAGCAACAATCACGGTTATTTCTATGTAACAGCATCATAAACATTGTTATTTTTTAAATTAAATTTGAAAATTTAATAAAGTAGTTTACTCTATTGACGCCAGTAAAGTTTTTTTAAAACGTTTATAGACCAGTAAAATTAGGAAAAAAGGGGCCAAACCTCGGAATTTGAGCCTAGAAATACACATTTATTTCGGTGTTTTAAAAGTTTTCTGAAAAATCAAATAAAATCAGGTGACGGGTTTGCAAGTTATTCGAGGTCACAATAATCAGTTTTTCACGATTGTCTCGGTTTCTGTAGCTCCAGTGATGTTGATATCTAAATAAACATTGTAGAAATATTTTTGATTAAATTACAGCTTCTAGGCTCAAATTCCGAGGTGAATTCCTAATTGTATTGGGCTATTACAATGAAATGTTATTTGAGGATACTGCTGTTGTCTAACTTATACGTCTATTTATTGTGTGATAATATAATTGGGGGGAATATTTTTAGAAATTTCTGAAACAATAAAAGATCAAATCCTTGGACGATCTTAATTAAATCATCAGTAGTTACCTAATAATATAAATAAAATTAATAAATTTTCAGTTTTTTATGGATGTGAATGGCGATAAATTGCCAGGTTCCGTTATTTTTGTAGGATTCCTTTATAGTCCTTATTCACTAAGAGAATAAACCTTCGGCACGTCCCAGATTGTTTTTGACCGGTTTAACCGGTCAGTAACATCATGGAAGAAGTCAGTCAAGACAGGAAGAACGCCTTCCATCGAGTAAACATAATATTGTTAGACTTACTACAATCAACGTTCAATATCATATCTTATAAGTATTTCAAAGACATATTATTTTCTCATCTATATCCTTGTATTAGAAAACAGTGTATTGTTTAGATTTAACTACATACATATGTATATAATTGTTTCGAATATATATATATTACTCGACAGTTAAGACAGTTAGGCATCACGAATGTAATAGTAGTACAAAATGCTTAAAATATATTACCAAAAAAAATTCATGAATTTGCGATTTTATAAAAATTAAATCGAGTCTAAATTGGAATAATGTATTCAGTGCAATACTGATTTTTCATCTGAATTTTTACATTATTTTAATTAAAACAAAAATTTATTGTCCGTTATAAAAATGCGTTCCGTTATTTTCACTCATTGCTGCATATTTTCTCTTTGTTGTCGAAAACGCAACTTGTTGCAATATTCGCACTTTTAATTGGTGAAGACACTTTAACAGTCTTGCGAGTTTCTACTTTTCAAATATTTAACACGTGCAATGTTTACAATACGATTTGTTTAATTTCGTTTGAATATCGTAATTCTGCTTATCACATTGTTTCTCTTTAAAAGATTTTTTCGTGATCTGCTTTTCCCACGGTTATTAAATAATCTCATGATTGGACATTTATGTCTATAACACATAAAAATGCTATTTACGTATTAAAATTGTTTACCACGTGGGTTATTGTTAGTGAAGATCCTCAATAATTGTTTGGCCCAATGACCCGCTTCTTTCGAGATGGATGCGGTAATAAAATGTAACAGCCGATAAACGCTTGCGCAACACTTCGGTATTTTGTAATAAATATATTAATATAATTTAAAATAATATATTTTTACACAAACGCAAATTAAATTCTTTATAATTATTACTAAAAACTTAAACATTTTTTTACTAATCCTACTTCTAGGTATTGTGAAATTAGAAAAACGTTTCAAATTAATATTGTATAACGTCAGTGTTGTTTTATGGTTTAAATATTTCGTTTGTAAGTTGTAGCATTTATAAAAAAATATTAAATCGTATACAATTATCGTATGTCGAGCACTGATTAGTGAGTAGGATTTACTACGTGCCAAAGGCAGTTAAATATCATAATTGATAATCCATTAAAATATTATTTCTTATTTATTTGTAGACCATAAAGTGGAACCCTGAACAGCCTGAGAGGAAAACAGTAGTGTTAAGTTGTTCTACTCGAGTGCGACCAACTTACGTAAGATAACTACGTAATGTTATTAAGATACATTGCAACTCTATTACACCAGACATGGGTTGGCTATATTATACTCACAGTTCTCTATTTCAATATCATCTTGAAGGGTTCTATAAAAATGTTCAATGGTCTTATTTGTTAACATTTTGACGACTTAAAGTAACCTAATAAGTTAATCAAATTGTGGAAAAGTAACAAGTGCAACACACACAAAAGTGTTTCATTATCCCATGATGATATTTTAATTTTTTGTACTGAAATCTGTAGTTAATCGTTATTTTTAGCGATGTAATATACGAACACTCGTACTATTAAGTACAAATTTTATGATTCATATGTATAATTAAAAATAATTTTGAATTTACTTATTAAATAAATGCCTTTAGTTTATTTTGCATTGAAGAATTATAACATTTACCTAAGATAGTAAAATATAAAAATAAAAATTAATCCAATAAAATTAACACTTTCAGAGAATGATATTCAATCTTCCGCCAAAAAATCGAGTTTGTATATTTGGACTTATTTTTATTTACCTAATGCATAAAAATAAACGATGTTAGCATATCATCTTAACATTTTTAGATTTTTATTTGTCTTTCTGCAAAGTTTGTCCATGATCTTTTCTTGATGTTCGTTACTTCCACAGAGGTCATATTTCAAGTTTTATGAACCGCGAATTTCAATATTAGATGTACAAATATAAACAGTCTTCAGCGGAAACTTTTCGTTTTCTCTATAAGTCCAAAATCACGCTCAAGAGGAAAAGTCAATATTTACATAATAATGTGGTTATCATAGACAGCCAGTTTACTGATAGAGTTTTATCGATCTATTCTGTCATTTATTATTCAAATTAAATAAATAAAGCTTGTGCCTTTACAATGTTGTCCTTGTAACCATCGATTTTAATTTTCCTCGTCAATTAAATCCTCAAATGGGTTCGGGGTATTTTCTACAGTCAAACGATAACTTGTTTGGGTACTTATAAGCGTAATCGAAAGTTTCCTAAATTAATAATTTCCTTACAACTCGGTAACATATCATTATCTTTGTTAAAATTTAGCGACACAGTTATAACGATTTAAATTACCATATTATTTATTTAAATTTAAAAATTTAATATTTGACTATTTAAAGAGTACATCCGAAAGTTATAAAGAGAACGTTGCCTTTGGTTTTAGGTTCTTTAAGAGTAATATATATTTAATCGATTGAATACGTAATGTTGGTGAAGTAAACGTAATGTTTTATTGCAGATATCATTGAGTAATCTATAAATAATTACCAGTGTTAACTAAAAATAATATCCGAAACGAGCAATTTTACACTCTTCTGAGTTCCAATAACTTATTTCACAAGAAAAATGATTCACTTAACTTGAACAGTTCGTTACATAATATTTGTCTCAATTTCACCTTACAAATTGATACAATTACAAAATTATAATTTTACGTTGAACCAGGTTTGGAACATGTAAAATATACCATTGCATTCGATTTTTTTTTTGTAATATATTATTATATAAGAGCCGCCTTGTGGCCCAGTGGTTAGTGTAACGGATTCGTGAGTGAAGACTCCCGGGTTCGATTCACGGCACCGGAGTCACTGGTAGATCTAGCTTAGCAAACTAGATCTTAAGTACTCATTGCTGTGTGGTGGCCTGGGAAACCATCTCTACTATATTCTCCCGTAAAGGCCAAGGTGGCCTGGCCAACCCCTTATAAAGGGACTCCCGTCAATAGGGAAGGCGTCACGGTATTTTTTTATATTTATATACTTACATCCGCTCATTTTAAATCCCTGAATTTGGCCCTTCATTCGAAAAACTTCTCTGCCTCTGTATTACGATAAGGTTTTGTTGGTTCAGGTATATCACACTGGTTTAATAATTGTAATGAAGTGTTCATTAGTTGGTGGTTACATTTAGTGTACATGCTTGTATTTTCCCTTCAAGTATGTGACTAATTGAGAGCGGCCATCAGAACGGTGTCGCAGTGAAGAAAGTGTAAACATCGGTCTGATATTCGGAAGTGGGCTGCCATTGCGTCACATATGAATAAACAGAAAGCGTGCTATACGTCTATATTGACGGGACAACACCTTCAAAAAATACATATTTCATTTCAATAATTTGCAAGTTCAATGGATAATTTTAAAGCATTCGTATGCAAACCAAACAATGGCAGTGATCTTTGGATACCGCAGACGATTAGTTCATTGCTCCATAAAGGACACACATGTAATATGCGAATTCTGTGAAAAGAGTTAACACGTCGATGCTTATGTGCCGTCCACATAAAATGTTATCTGTCAATATTGTAATAAGACATGATGGGGCATGTCTGTCAAATTCCACCAACGATGACAGTACCAAAGTCAAGGTGTCCCTGGACTTGTTTGATCACTTCTCTGACAAATGTGCAAATTTTATTAGCGTATCCTGTTTCGTTATTTAATGTCTTACTAATCGAGTAAGCATTGTATCTCTAGAAGAATAACTCTGATTTTAGACAACACAAAGGTGTAATTATGTAAGTTTTAATTACGGCCTGTAAACCCGGCAGTAGAAAAACGAATTGCATTTAATCCACCACTGAATATTGAGTGTAAAAACTAATAGCTTTTAACTTGATTTCGTATTATCATCAAAATTTCCACACAACGCAATCATTGCTAATGACGATCGATTAATGAAGAATATTACTCATAATAATTAATCTCAGTGTCTATGAAAAATTTCAGAAAAAGTAGGATGGCGCGTCGAACTCCCTAAGTTTGTAGGTTGTGTTCTTTTAATATGTGTATTAAATACAACGATACAATAGCAGTTAAAGTAAAATTAGTAAAGGATCACCCGCGGCGAGTTCGCAAAAAAAGGCCGATTTCACTACGGATTGACCAATCGGCTTCGATGGTTGTTTCGCAAACTACGGACATATAATTTTCTTTTCGTTCCCCCGTTTGCTCTTCTCGCATTTCTTTTGGGTTGAAATCTGTGGCCGCAAAGAAAATCTCTTAAACCGGAAGCTGAAGTCCAAATGAATTAAGTTTTTATTACTCACGAATCGCGTAACTACGAAATCGTTCCGGTATCGCACGAAAAATTGCAAGCACACGTCTTTATTACACATTAAAAAACCGAAATCACACTGTTTCAAAATAATAAATATTGTAATTTCATAACGTAACCCCCCCTGCTGTGTGGAGAAAGAAAACTAATCAACATTCGGACAAAATTGATACAACCGACGCAACGAAGGCAACCAATATTTTGTCAATGTGTATAGTATTTTTTTTATAAACTTTGACGTATATTTTCTTTATCTTTTTAACACAAAAGGATGCCTTTACGTCTTTAGTTTTTTTTTTACATATAGTGTACAAATGCATTTGAATAGGTTTTTACACTGCTAGTTTATGCACGTTGACTTGTTTGTTCCACTGTGAATATTAAAAATATAATAAGTTTACAAAAACATTACTTTACACGTATTGATAACACATTATTTTCACCTCATTGAGTGTACAAGATATTCTCAATAGAAGGTGTTGAAGTGTGTTTATTTTACGGTATTTTTGCGAAAGCGTGCGTGCACAAGTATTGAATGCGGCCAACCGCGATGAACTTGTGACAGATATGAGCCACGGGCGTGAGGTCAATAGTAAGTGAGCGTAATAAAAACAATACTCTCTCTCAACACACAAATAAGTCATAATAGGTCACTGTATCAAATATTTATTTTCACCAAATTAAACCAAAATAAAACGTGTATTTTTAATTATTTCAATATTTCCTACTATGGGTAAATCTGAAGACGACATATTATATCAAGAATAATGAATTACTTAATATTAACTCAAATGTATTGTAATTTACCAGCGTGATAGCTCAGGGGATAAGACGCGTGGCTACAAATCATCATCATCATCATAAGCACTCCAGTTCAGTGATGAACCAAGGCTTCCCGCACCAGCATCTTCCACTTAATGCTCCTCCAGTTATTAATACCTAAACTCCTAACTACCTTATCTTAGCCTAGGTCTACCCTGCCTACTCTTACCCACAGGCTTGCTGGATAGTATTTCCGATACTATCCCTCCTGCTCTTTAACCCAACCTAATGTTAAAGCCCTAATAAACTGCACTACGTTCACGCTCTTATATAATGAGTAAATCTCATCGTTCCGTCTAATTCTAAATAGTCCCGGTGCCTCCTGAACAGGACCCAAGATCCTCCTAAGAATCTTCCGCTCGAACCTAAGTAGCCTATCCTCCTCAGTCTTGCTAATAACCCATGTTTCTGCACCGTAGGTTAGTACTGGCCTAATTAGCATTTTGTATAATTCGTGGCTACAAATACTGTGTAAAAATGGGTTCAAATCCCGCTCGTCATTTTTAATAAAATCGCGATCGATCGTCTTGATCCAGGTTTACTCTGATTTCCTGTATTGTAAGGTAAATACTGATTATTAAGTCGGTGGCCTGTGTAACTAGTAATAGTTAAGATCACCGACAGACAATTAACACGTTGTTGTGTCTAAAAAACCCTCTATAAAAAGCTCCATCAGAGATAGAGAGTGATCTCTGGTATTCCAGACGACTGTTTTCTCTTAATAATAATTTAAAAAAATATAATATTAAGGAAGTCCTAATAGAAATAAGTGGAAGTTGCTGGTGCGAAAAACCTTGGTTCATCACTGAACTGGAGTTATTTTTTTGTATGGATGTGGATGATATTCTTTATAGATAAAATCGCAAAAATCGTCTAATTAAAAAAGAATGTACAAAAGATAGCTAGTTAGTTAAAATAAAATATAACTAGCGTAATAGCTCAGGAAATAAAGATCAACACTCTGCTAAAGGGTTATTGCTACTGGGATTGGGAATAATAATATCATAGATTGATGGTCTTCATCCAAGTTTACTCTAATTTCCTGGATTACAAGGTAAATGCAAAGGCGATTATTAATTCGTGCAGAGCCGCACTGTCAGTGATCAGTTTAAATAGCGATAGTTAAGATGACAATGAATTAAGATGTTGTTCTGTATAAAATACAAAAATTTGTTAAAACCTGTTCAAAAAGCCCCTCGGGACGCAAATAAATGAATACATTTTGTTATTCTATAAATACGTTGCGTCGTTATTATCGCAATAGAGCTTGAATTTTACATCTATAATCACCACCACTATCTGATTTTTATTTATTCATATTAATATTTATTTGCGTATCAAGGTGGGACAATGTGGGTCGCTAGGACACGTGGTTGTATAATAAAATGTCCGGAGACACTTTTCCGATCAATTATAAGCGAACAGCACGCCTTTTGGTCACATTTCACAAGATTCACATCAGTTATTTTGCTTATATGTTAGACAACTAGCTTCCGCATTGCGTAAAACATTATACGTCCACCTGCCATGTGCCAATGGGATACTATTTTGAAACAATCTGATGGGGCACTTTCAGCAGACCTCTATAATAAATAGGCACTGGAAGGGGTTTGAATCAGGAACCCCGACAAGCTAAGATAACGATACTAATATTTAATCATTGAAACTTCCCTCAATCGGTATTAAAAATGTAAATAATCCCTCCATCTCCTCGTGAATTAAGGTCATTTGCTAGTCTATTTTTTCATTTTATGCGAATTTGTTAGCATTGATATAATTTTCAATAGTTCGTGACAACCAAGTAAAATATTTTCCTAATACATAATATACTAATGATCAATAAAAATTGTTGTCTGAATATTATGATTTTCCTTAACATACACGTTTGAAAAATAAATGATACGTGGCTTATATTTTAACTTAATTAGATTAGATATTTACGTATAAAAAGTAATGTGTTTAATTAGTTATTTATTAAGTTAAGTTAAAGGTACGCGGAAGACATACGGTCAGTGTATTATTTTCTGAATAAAAAAATACATGCATTTATTGTGGAATTTAACAAATGCTACTGATTTAATATATTATTGAAATCAAATATATTTTAAATAAACTCGCAACTAATAATTTTGCTTCGTTAAGAAAATGTCGTTATAAAAGCACATGCGACGACATAATATAATTCCGTGAAAAACAAGTTTTCCATAACTTTATCGTCGATCAATTTGATGTAATTAATAACAAAAATATTCTGTTGACCTGTTATTGTATAGTAAATATTGAAATGACCAATAATCTTCTTTTATTTAACCCTTGGTTTGAAAATTAGTAAGATTTCTTGACACACTGTAATTTCCAATAGTTTAAAATTGTTCAATAATTATCTTAATTGTTCAATGTCCATGTTTACTGCATTTTTAATTACATTTTATATGAATGTTAAGATTTACGCAGTAGTTTTTATACATTGTGGATTTGTATAAACTTACTAGCTCACGCAACATTAAGAGTATATTCATATTTTGAAATTGTACTATTCAACAAGAAAAATAAAAATGAGAGACGTTACTTATTTTATAATAAGCATACAATTATTAACAGTATTATCATGCAGACTACGTAAAACACTTCCATTGTAATTAATTATTATAATCGGATATTAAAAAGTTCCGCCGATTTTCATTTGGGTGGTTTGTTGATTTCTTTTGAAGTTCGCACCCTAGAATAACCATTTGTTAATAATTTGAATATGTAATTCAAACAGTTATTAAAATATTTTTTTCAATCAAATACTAACTATGTTTGATTACGAGAAATTTAAAAAGTAACTATTAAACAATTGAATATTAGCAGAAAAATTTAGTTTAAATCTGCAGATTTATCAATATAAATGGCCTGGGAAATCAACCATTTTGATTACATATTTACAAGTTGTATAATCTTTATTTAGTACATCTTATGTCACCAGAGGTCATATGTCACTTTCATTTACAAGTTCCTCGGTTAACGTGACGACCCAAATACACCATCTTCATTATTCTATTTTTTTTTCAAATATATTAATTATCTTCAACGACGTGTATTTCTAGTTTCTAGATAAATTAGCGTTTCTATTCAAATTTATTCAAAACCGGAATTTATCGTTCAATGTAAATTATTGTGATTTATATGAAAATAATATACTATTTTTCCATTAAGAATTGCGTAGGTACCATTTATTAAAATTCAGCAATATGTAAAAATTATGTTTCATGTACTTCTTTTTTTTGAACTGTTAAATAACATACATGTGTATCTCAAACGTCTGTTTACGCATGTAAAATATATTTGGCAATCCAAAACACTCATTCTTAGCTTAGTACTCGTATTTTCCATTCATATTTTTACTTTCTTACATTGTCGTCTTTCGTCAGTTGTTGACCTTGACTCGTTTGAGTATTTTTCTATGTCTAATACGCGAAAGGAAATATCATTGATATGACAAAAAGCTAACTTCCCATGTCTTGTTGACATGTCGCCTTCTAATGTGTGGTCTATTGGAATAAGAGCAATCGACCTTGTTTTTTATACATAATAATATATGTATTCTCCGGTGTCAAGTGTCGAGATCAAGGCTCAATGACTGCTTCTAATCATACATTAACTTCATATAGACAAGTCCTTAAAAGGCATTTTAGATGTTTTATTATAATAGACAACCTCGATCAAAGACCATACTTTTCATGCGAATCTATCAATTCAACGTGCATACAAGTGATCAACAAGGGTAAAAGTACACATAAACTTTTAGAAAACATCTTAAATTATTTTATGGTCTCGTAAGATAATTCATCAAATTATTTACAATAAATAGTGCCGTTTACGAACATAATATCTATACATTAACTAGTATCCAATTCAATAATTGCTGCAAATTTAACTTGCGAATTTGTAACCGGTCAGAAGTCGAGGTTCATTAAAATGTGTAAAACGTCCTAAATTCAAATGACACCCACAGTACATATTTCGTAACCGGATTCAAAATATTTATGATTCAATATTGAAAATAGGTACAAAATATTAAGGTTTAGCTATGTTGACGTTATTGCATAAAATATTTGCATAATTAAATAATTTACTTAGTGATCCATTCCCGTTGACCTTCCTTTGGTGATTGCCATTCTATATTTCACAAGGAGTAATTTTTCCTCCTCATTGACCCTCTCCTATGAAAATACTTATAAATTTTACGGAGTGAGGATTTGTTAATGGCATTTTCATCTAGTAAACGTGGTTGTCGCGACCAGAATTTTATTGCCAGAATTAACAACTTATGATTATGTTATTACAATTTTTTAATTTTTTATTTACAGATTAGTTAGTGTAACAAAATGGCTGGCCTTATAGCTACAATATACGATGGCTACAGAGACCTCATGGATAACAAAAGCGGTAAGTTTTTACATATTGTACTATAAAATCGAATAATACAGTTTTTATTATAATGACATACGTAGGTATATAGATTTTTATCAATCGCAACTTTTAGTTATTCGTATTTTAGGAAGCTTCAACAATCATTTGCAATTATGTATTTCACTTACCTATAAACCAATACATTTTACACATTTGAAATGTTTTACTCAATAAAACCCAGTTCATATAATCTGTCAATGAGGCTGTGACCCAATGAATTAATTTTTATTTTTTCCTATCACTATAAATTGACTGTTGGTAATATATCGCATTGCGTTCGGTGCATTAATTTCTATAAATGAGTCCTTTGAATGTAAACACTTCCTCTTTCCTTATTCTATTAATTCTATGTGTAATTTAAAAACGTCTTATATCTGTGTTGATTGCAATCTACGTTTACATTGAATTTATTTTTCATATCACACATTCTGCCCTTATTATGTGTTTAATAATAATAAGTATGAGGTTTAAATAATAAAATAAATATTACGGTTGGTATTATTTAGAAATCTAAGGATTATATTATGCGATCTAAGATGTGAAGATTTATAATGCTCTAAACAACTCTTTGATATCAATATTTGTCAACTCTATTGAAATTGGGCTCATTCTTAATTTAATTTAATATTTTTTTATTGATTGTTTTTTTTTCACTATATTTTTCTATGATCAGATTAGCAAGATAACATAACGTGGGATATGTCAATTAAACTCACTAATAATGATTATATTATTGTTTATAAATATTATGATCTCTGTTAGCTTTATGTATAATTACAGTCACTGACTGCCTTCGTCAATAGTCCTTATTATGTTATTAAATCTTAGTTTATTTTCCATGCTCTGCTAACGGAAGTCGTTATACAATCTTCTTTTTGTTCTAGAAATTTCTTCTTTTATTAATTTATATTTGAAATGTTTTTTTTTAAACTACCCAATTATAACTGTTTATATTATTAAATGAGATATCTACGTTATAATATCTCAGAATTTTTATGGTAGAGTAAGCTCTTGCTTACAAATACTGTGGACATGGATTGGAATTTTATTCGAATTGAAAATAATTAGATCGCTTATTGGGACTAATAGTGTTAATAAAAAACCCCTCGATCGTATATTAATTATTCGTAATTTCTCATGAATTCTCACAAAAAATAAACCAAAAAAGTGTATTTACATAATCTCGCGACCTGTTCCAGACATCTCATAGGACTATGATTGTGAAATATATGTGCATTTGTGTATTTAATCTATAACGGATATACGATTATCTGAAATCAATCTTCAATATCTAACGCTAACCATTTGCAATCATCACACCACCGCGACATAATAACGTTTAATTGTAATACATATTTGCAGATTGAATATAATCACGACACAATAGTCACGCAATAGATCGTATCTATCGTCATCATTTTATAATCTCTATACATAATTTACCATAGTCATGTGCGGGAATAATCAATATCCTCAATCCATCTCAAATATAGTCACCATAATACGAAAATATCGGTTTGTTTATGAATTTCCAGTTTACAATTATTGAAATCAGCTAAATATACATACATATACAGGGTGGACTTGAAATAACTGAGAATATTTTAGGGGGTGGTAGGGTTTTGCAAGAATAATCGTTTTTTTATTAATTAATATTTAAAAAAAATATTAATAATATTAATTACGTATAACAGACACAATATCCACGTAACAGTCACTTCAGAGAAACAGCTGATTCCAAGATGGTGGCCCAAACTCGATTCCAAAAGCACTATTAATATTTTAAATGAATAAATTAACCAAAATATTTTTCAATTATTCATGCGATACCTTATCATCCCCTAAAATATTCTCAGTAATATTAAATTCACCCTGTATACTGCTTATAAATTAGCTCATCTAAACATATGTAGAGCAAGGAGTAGGTATTTACAGTGAATTATATTTATTTGATTATTTACGCCACGGGGAGCTTTTTGAGCAGATTTTTTAAGACACAACAACGTTTTAACCCAACGGCCCAAACTCGATACCAAAAGCACTATTAATATTATTAATTTTTTTTCTTCAATTATTCTTACGATACCCTACCACCCCCTAAAATATTCTCAGTTATTTCAAGTCCACCATATATAAAAATGTTTGCGAATATTTCTTTACGATTTATCTACTCAAAATACAATACACACATTAATATTCTAATATATAACAAGAAACATTGACAATTTCCCCGATATAATTTTTTGTAATTATTTATACGCAACCTTTAAAATAAGCTCCCCTACCAAAGGATGGAATTGGTAATTCAGAAAATCTTTGTAACTTGAAAATCTATTTTTTCATCCAATAGTTTTTTCCATCCACTGATAATCATGTTCACTCAAGTAACTGATAAATCATAAATTATGGAAAACTAACAAATATGTATGCATTTCCGTTCGACATTTTTCTGAAATTGTTTGCCCCTCGTATAGAAAAGTGCGTAGCGAAACAATTCGATTTTAAGAATATATTATCGTATATGTTTTGTATGTTAATTTACACCCGACCTAGTGACTCGTAGTTTTGCATGTCTCTGGATATCCTTGACCTCATTTTCATATTATGGTTTAGTATATTTGTTTTGCGTTAATTGGCGATCAAGCTTCTCGTCTGTATATTAAACATTGGCCCCAAGTCAATACACATGAATACACAGATTTCGAAATGACTTAGGTATTTGTAATCCTGTTATGAGATTTTATCGCGTTGTTGTTGCATTTCGAGATGTCGTGTATATTATAATATAATATGATTTTTTTATTATTTTGTTTTAGATCCCAGGGTCAATGATTGGCCGATGATGTCGTCTCCATTCCCCACTATAGCCTTATGCGTCTTTTACGCATATTTCTCAAGGAGTCTTGGACCAAAAATTATGGCCAATAGAAAACCTTTCGACCTCAGGAATACCCTCATCATATACAACCTGCTCCAGACGATTTTCAGTGCGTGGATATTTTACGAGGCAAGAATATTTTTATTTCCTAATACTGTAATATGTACTTCCCTAATACAAAATACAGATGATTCGCCCGAGGCTCAGACAAGATATTATCTATCAAAAAAACCCAACAACATTATAGAAAAGCAACTCTAATTCTGTCATTACGGTGAACGTTTATGGAGCCATACGCCTACTTTACGTATTCTATATGGATAATTTGGCCCTTATTCAATATAATGGTGTAATAAGGGTGTGTTAGTAAGTCTTGGTGTACGAATAGACTAGAGTTTGATATTATTAGTGTACACGCATACGGATCGCACTCACACTCTCTTATTATACTATTTTATTGAATACCTTTTAAATATATTCTCAAATTCTTTCATTTAAAATTGTTGAATTTTAAAATATAAAGACAAAAAAATATCACTTATTTATATACAATTATTTACCAACAAATTATTGTATATTAAACCAACATGTATTTTTTTTAGTATTTGCAAAGTGGATGGTGGGGACAATATGATTTTAGATGCCAACCTGTCGACTATTCAAGAAATCCAACGGCGATGAGGGTATGTTTTCTACAATTCTTAACATTTTCAGTATGTTAAAATTATTAATTGTTTATTTAGATGGCAGCTACCTGTTGGTGGTATTACTTTTCCAAGTTCACGGAATTCTTCGATACATTGTTCTTCATCCTAAGAAAGAAGAGCAATCACGTGTCGACTCTTCATGTAATCCATCATGGTGTCATGCCTTTCTCTGTCTGGATGGGACTTAAATTTGCTCCAGGTAAATATTAAAATACTGCTCTTCCATTTTAGATTTATTTTTATGTTTTTTTTTTGTTTTTTTTTTCAGGTGGTCACAGCACTTTCTTTGCACTTTTGAATACCTTCGTCCATATTGTTATGTACTTTTATTATATGATTGCCGCAATGGGACCTCGATACCAGAAATATATCTGGTGGAAGAAATACCTTACTACATTCCAAATGGTAATTCTCAAATTTATTTAGTTATTATGTATATATGTGTATATTGTGAATCTAAAATGTTTTTTTTTTTCAGCTACAATTTGTTGCTATCTTCTCTCATCAACTACAATTATTATTCAGGGAATGCGACTATCCCAAATCATTCATGATCTGGATTGCCATCCATGGTTTCCTCTTCTTGTTCCTTTTCTCAGACTTCTATAAGACTAATTACAGCAAAAAGGATGGTTCACACAAGAATTCGGGATTGTGTATGGTGAGTATTCGCATTATTTTCAACATTCTCAATAGTTTTATCTGTTGTACTGAAGTTATTGAATTCATATATAATTTCAGGCTGTCATGAATGACAAAGCCAAGGGCACAAATGGTTACAAACACCAAAATGGCAGTTCCAATGGATATGTTCATTCTAATGGGGATGCCAGCGCAAGTTATGTCACTGCCAAGAATGAGCCGGGAGATGCATATTACTCTAATGGCGTTAATAATGGATTTGTTAAAGATATAAGGTTAAACGGTCTTGTACACAGAGACAAAGGCATGAAAGATCAATGAGAACTACAGGTGATTTAGTGCTATTAGGTTTCTATTATTATTTACTATAAATTGTTAATTTTAGTTAGGCTTAGTTTTTTATAAATATACAATATGAACACGTACACACACACACACCCACACACATATATATATATAACATATATTTTTACTGTCTAAGGCGATTAGGTCATACATTGTCAAAGATAGGGAATAAAAATAAATTGTGTTTTAGAAATGAATCTTGTAAAAATTGTAAGTGATAGATTTAAATTATAGATATATCCGACTGCCTCCAGTTTTAATGTTATCACTATAAATATATAGTCAAATAATATTTCAATAATATGTTTTTACATTGTTACCTTAAATGGTGGGATCAAGGGACATACATAATGGGTGTAGGGTGTTCAAATGACTTGCGTATCTTACTGATTAACTATAATATTTCACACAGATTCATTTTTACATATCACTTTTTTTTATACAAAACATCCTAAAACCCCTTTAGTGTGACAAACAGCCAGCTTTAATATAATATACATATGTATATAAATTCTAATTTTCATTTCTTCTATTTCTCTTCTACATTTTGTAAATGAGGTACAAAGACTATTCAATAAAGCATTAAATACATAATATTGTAATTTGTTCAGTTGTTTGTTTGTTATTCACAACAGTTTGTCTAACTGTGGTGAACTTATTATATTGTGTCGTTTTTTGACATAAATAAATAATGTATGTTTTAAATTTCCATTTGCTATTTTTGATTCTTTTTTCTATAGGATATTATTATTCTGCATTTAGAGAGGTATTGTACAGTTGATCTGATCCCTGGTACATTTTCATCTAATTGTTAATTGGTGCTGGCATCTAATTACATCTCAATTTTCTTCTACACCGACTTTCACTTGCATTGTTAAGCACCTTTAACGTGCATGTTGTGATTTTGTCTTATTGATTGCTAAGGTTTGCTTATGTGAATAGACTTGTTGAATGATTTAAATTGTTTAATGTGCTTAACAAATGATATAAATATTTGCTTTATATTTTTTTATCTTAATTATTTTATTGTTATAGTGTATTTAAAATTTATGCATTCACTATCTATTTATGTATTATTACATGTTTGACATCAATGTGTTCACATATCACTTTGTCATCCTCTATTAAATCACATGTATGTATTATGATACGTTTTTTATTTTACATGCAACCAGTGGTTGTTGAAATAATAAAAAATATATTTTAATACATATTACATTCTCCCACATTACCCATTATAAAAATATTTATACTTTATTTAACAAAATAAAACATTCAGAACCTGACAACTATAAGAATACCAAAACCTCAGTTAAAAAACACTCCCAAAGTCAGTCGATGAACAAAATTGTTCTCATTGATAAATTTATTTTATTGTGTTATATGTTAAATATTTTTAGTAATAATGTAATTTGATATTAAACACATTGCAATATTTTTCCTTTGGAAAATAACCTCCGTACGTTTTTAAGCTGAGGTTCCACTGATTATTTGCCAAATCTTAATTTTATGTATAAATAATTTGCAATTCAGAAGCTTTATAACAAAGGATAAAAAAACAATGCATAATATGAGGACCTTTTTCTAATCTACACGTTTGGTGCATTAGAATTTTTCCCAAATTAAAGAATTACCTATAAAATTCACATATAACTGACCCATTTCAGTAATATCATCCTTTTTGTGTTTCTGAAGTCATTATAACTACATACTATTGTATTAATTATTTTCTATAAAATATTTATTTTTCAATAATAATAATCTTGTTCATGACCAGTTTTTTTCCATAGAGGTTTGAACCTCTTTTAAAGTATAACCCTCTTATTTATTATAAATTTTGAGTCTTAAGTGATTTTATCTTCTGCGTTGCATATTTCGCCATGTAATTATGCCTTTTGGTTGAAGATTGATCATATTAAAAAAAATTGTATATTATAGAGAAACAAACAGTCTGGATAAAAAAATTACCATTGTTTTAAATTTTGTCAAGGTACATTTCAGTTAATTCTTACAAATCAGCCATAATATGCCTTATGATCGACTTGTAGTTCTCAAATTGCTATGTACATATTTATACATTGCATAGAAATGATGTGATAAAAGTAAAATTTTATTTTAAGCATAAAGCAAATATAAATACTAGATACTAATTGATTATGGTACTTAAAAATGTCGTCCCTTCATTAATTGTTCCTCCTTTATATACCATTTGTTATTATTAAAAATCAGTTATAAAGTGAATGGTGTACATTTTGCTGAAGGATTGGACGATCTATAAAAGCCTTATCATATTGTCTCAAAATACTTATTATCACATCTGTTTTATGCTTATACAAGTCTAACTATGTATATTAAATTTATATTTAAGATGTTGATAATGCTTGTACAAGTTTTTATTGTAAAGAAATATACACTTACAATCACTGAATAATGTTCATATGGGTGATATTTGATAGCAGTATATACAGTTTTGGAATTATCATTCGTAGCTTTGTGTATGTATATCTAAGATAACATTAAAAACTGTTTTATATGTTGTTTGTATGTTGAAAACGAGTGTCTCTAATCAAAAATTGGTTACATTCAGAATGTGTAAATGTCTATGAAAAATAAAATCCATATGGGAAATTCATGAAATAATGATTGTTTATAAAATTCATAATACCAAAAATTATATCCCCAAAGTATTATTACCTATTATCACTAACATCAACACATACGTATGTATATTTACTACATACAACACTTCCTTCATAATGAAAAATATCATTTTTTGAATAGAGATACTTGAAATAGATTTGAGTGATTTAATGAAAAACATTTATGTATTAAAATTTATTGCAAAATTATTTGCTTTTACGTGTTTCTCTCAAAATATATTAAAACAAAAATGTATATTTTCATATAGTATAAATTTGTCTAAAATTATAGGCATTCAAGCTACTATGTTTATACAATTTGAAATATTTTTATTATTCTTTAAAATAATATTTTTATATCAAAAATGTCATCTCTGTGTGTCAGCATAAAAGGATTTTATTGACTGCTAAATGAGGCTTTTCTATGTCAAAAATCTAGTGTTTGCTTCTATAAAATTCTATCATTGAATGTTTCACTATTCAAAATACTCTAATGTATGTACATCTTTAAATGAAAATTGTGTACCTTTTAATGCAGATTTAATTTATTTTCTGAAACAGATGATTTTTACCGAAATAAACAAATTTATTAAAGCGTATGTGTATTATTTATTTATAAATTTTAATTTATTTACTTCGACCCATCCAATGAATGTTTATGACCGATAAGAAAAAGTACCTTCCCTTTGAGTATTGAATAATGACAAATAGGTAATGTTCATATACACTAACCACTGGGCCACAAGGTTACTGTCTAACTAGCCCTTAATTCTGTACAACGAAAAACTCTTAATCATGCTTTCGAATTATTATTTTAAAACTTGTTTAAATAATGACAACGTGCTATTGAAAATCATTGAATTTTTCTACATGTCAACCAATCGAAATGCAATGACCGTAAATATTTTGAATTTCCAACCTTGGAAATCTCAAAGTGGTGCCTTGGGCAATCATAATGTTTACAATTTGGACTGAGTAATTATTGGCCTAATGACCCCAAAATATTTTTTCGGGTTTACGATTCTTTCAATACCTATCCTTTTATTTCACCGATACAAAACACTCGAATTGATAAGGATGAAGGAGAAAAAAACCTTAAATGATGCATTCCGTAAAAAATCTCAATCGCAATGTTATTATTTGTAATAAAAATTTATTGAGTCTTTAAATACATTTCAAAACCGATAATTGTACTGTGCAACCCATACTAAACGTACTTTTTTCAACCAATATTATATATCGGGTTTTAGTTTGACCCATTCGTCGACGTCAGGCATGGGTTTTCCCAAATTATAAATAATTTATATCTATAGTCATAAATACATCATATGCATAGTGTTTTTTTTTAAGAATTTTCAATATAATATATTTCAAAATATTGAACATACAATTTAATTATTATTAATTTATAGTGTGAATTTATTTAAATAAAAATGATTTTTTTACACATTTGAATTAAAACTGGAATTTTAATGTTGTATCTATTAGTTAAAAAAACCCACGTATATCCAAGAAAATTAAAAAAAGATAATAATAATATATTGCTTTATAATTACATAGTTTACCACTGTGTTAAATGCTTGCAAAAGTCAAAGTACTCAGTGAAACACTGTGATATTCAATATATGAAAGACAGCTAACATTATTTTACAGTAAAGTAAATAAATGTTTTAAAAAAATGTTTCATTTGGATGTATAATAAAACGGTAGACCTGTGTGTAGGTAAATTGAAATGAAGATATATTAATCTAGATATTATAATTATATAATTAAATATCAATAATTTTTGCTACACAACAACTACATTCATAAATGGGGGTCAATTCCGGCTGAATGCTATATATTCGATTTGCTCTCTAATCTCTCTAAAAATCTTCTGTTTGCTTTTTCCGAGGAGCTGGTTTTTATTTGATTTTCTAAGTGGACTTTGCATCATCACCATAATAATGTCTTTTCCGAGTTTTAGACTATACATTCGATAGGACTTCTCAGAAATTCAACGTATAATCCACCAAAGAAACTTTAATTGATGATGAAAATTAAATATTAAAAATACTCAAAGCACTGCAGTAACTGCATATTCATTTATAGATGGTTAATTAACAGCATTATTAGACATTAATATGGTGTGAATTATATTCAAGAGTAACCGTTTCCAATTTACAATCTATTACAAATTCAGTGATATTAAATTATATATAATTGTTTATCGTGGTAAAAGACATGAGAAATAATCAAAATATCTGCAATTTCACCAAATTATAATATCATTTTCTAATGTATTAAACTAAATTATATTTTTTTATATCCAATGATTGGATCGGGGATTTTATCACAAAGTATTTGTTTCACATAAATCCAAATTAATTACATACACGTTTTGTTCTTTTATAATAATTGTTAGTTTAGGTTAGGTTTGAATTCGTAGGTATTCTTCCTATTTGTCAATAGAAAGAATACCTTTAAAAATCTTTATTACAGAGTACCTACATATTCAAATCGAAGCTGATTCTCATTGTTTTTAAAAATAATAGACTGGACTGTGTAGATAGTACACGATAATGGTAATGTTAATAAGTGTGACCAAGGGCAAGAATCGTGTTGAAGAGTTCGGTAAACTGTGATTTTAGTGTCGAGAGGAGTCGCTTGACCTTTTTTCTATTCGTATTTATTTCAAAACACATGTAATACACCAATTCGTCCTTCTCCTTAAATATGCACGTGTTTCAACAGGTGTATTATAGACGAGTGTGTTTCGCAAAGGTCAATCTATTAAAACTAAATTATTTGTATGTCACAGGCGACGTAAAAATGTCAATGATAGAAGTTCAACACAATGTGAAGGCCAAATTCGATGAAACTTTGTGTGCCTTCAATAATTAGCAATTTTATCAAAAACATACACACAAAACGTAAACAGATTTTTTCCAATAATTTTCAAAAAATATAATTAAAATAATTGAATACACATAATAGGTATTTCGAAGAAAATTTGCAATACACGATTAAACAAATTATATAAATTTAATTTAATCATATTTTTCATATAAAAAATAATTTATCTAAATGAACATTGAGACGAATATTTACCACACTTTTTACGAACACTAATAATTTACAGGATTGTTGCGTAGAATGGTTAAAAATAAAAATAAGAAGTATGACTTTACAATTATTGTATACTTATTCCATATTTGATGGCGAATAAAAAAACTAATCAGAAGAATTAATGTAGACTAATTTTTAGTGCATATGAAATTCCTGGGTGATCAGTAGGAATGCATAATTATAGTTTTTTTTTATTAATACGACATTGTTTTTTTAAGTTTGCGCTTCCAGAAAACACTTCATACGTGACATTTGAGGTGACGGATGGATCGACCAGCTTTGTTGACTTTGATGAGAATACGAGTGTAGGTATTTTTTTATGAAAATAATAAATATTTTGAAAAGACAGCAGAGCGAGCAAAGTCCGAGGCGATAGAATATGTGTTCTGTGTTGTGTTCTCTGTATATTTTTTCAAACTAAACTCTCTTATGTTGTGTTTTTGAAGAACTTGCTTGATGACTTCATTCACTGTGCAAATTCAATTCAATGATGAACTGCGCAGAAAGTGGGAAATCAACTATCATACGTTATTAAACAAGTGATAAATTCAGCAACATGCAACCGTCTTTATAAGATTAAAATGAAACATAAAACTGAGCTATGGAATCGGGGGTTTTTAGTGACATCAACGAGTAGACAGACGCAAAAAAAACGACCAAACCACTATTTGATATACTGGAAAATCAGAAAGCTTTTTGCTAATGAAGACGGTAGGTAGGTACCTACTATTACGAATATTTATCACTTTAAAAATAATAATTAAAAAAAAACAACGCTGATTTAACTCTGGCCAATTTTTGGACTTGGTCAAAAATATTCTTAGAAATGCTTGTCTTCTACAAGAATATTTATAAAGCAATTGAGTAGAATAAAATGTGTAGTGTTTACTTATTGGAACAATCTAGAAGCGCAGGCAAGGCAAGGTGTTTATACTAATTGATCGTATGACCTGTAGAACAAGCTTATATTTTGACAACTAATATTATATTTTTTGATATTATATTTATAGATATATTTATTACAACTGCTGAATTTATTCGATATTTTTTGTAAATAAATAAAATACATAAGCATCAGACAGCGATACTTCAACAGAATTACAGGATGGAAACCCAAAGCACTACGTGGGACCGCAGTCCTCACCTACATTGATTTAAAATAATATTATAATATTAAATTCACATAAGATAACTTTATCAAACTATTTGCTTGATTGACGTGAATCTTTTTAATCAATTGACATAGTATAATTGATGATAATGATTGTAATAATATGTTTTTACCGACACTGAAAGAGTTTTTAAGCGTTTATATGCGTTAATTCCAAAGTATTTGAATAGCAAATCATTAAAATTATCTACAAACGCGTGAATTTACCACGCACAGAATGATCTTCGATCGTTTATGTGCATTTTGAATACATTGTGTGAAAAGAAAAATGTCAAGACGAAGAGATCAACTGGTATTTGGGAAGGCTATCGAATTTCGAAAAAGTGCGGCACGAAAAAAAAAACATTTTAGGCAAGGAAAACTTCACAAAGACAAAAGTTTTACGTTTTATTGATTGAATACAAAAATTCAATATATATATATATATATATATATATATATATATATATATATATAAATATATGTCAGTGACCTATGTTCTTTGACAGCTTAGGTGCTTACTGCATTTTTTTAGTGAATATAATTTTACTATAAAAGTTATTCGATTGAGATAAAGAAAAAGAGGGGCATAATGAATAAAATTGATTATTAGCTATTCGTGTAAAATTATCCTTGTTTGTTTTGATTTGTAATATTACCATTGAGGTACCATTTTTGTTCACAGAAAACCTCATTATGAATATAAAGGGATTTATTCTTACACTTGAACCTTTTAGCTATATCTAATTGAAATTTTCGAATGGATTTCCAGCCCATAAAGTTTGCCAGTTACATTAATTACGTACACAATTAATTATAATATTTACCACTAATAGTTAAAATGTGAATTTCAATCAATAAATGAAAGATATAATAAAAAAAACTTGTAAATTAATGATCTCATATATTGAAGAGCTCTCAAAAAACATAGAGTATAAGAACACGGGGACTTATGTTAATATTTTTATTGGAAAATGACTTCATGAAATGATATCAAAAAGCAATAATTTTATGATTCTACAAATGGTATACTGTATCATATTAGTTTACTCAAATGTTGAAATTAATATATTACCATTACATTTTAAACCAAGGATGATTGTGTCATGTTAGTAGATCAGAAATAAGGGTATTTAAAATGAAACTATTGTGCAAGGTAGTAAAATATCTAGACTCTTCCTGGTCACTAATTTCGATTTATCATCTCGCTGATAGTCATGCAAGACAATGGAGTGAAGATGCAATGCACTGACTTTACAATTTGATAAATTAGGTCAACGGATACATAATTCAGTGACTCAATGAATTTCCGTGAACAAAAAGAACTTCCTAATAATTAGAATATTGTATTTTGACAAAAATAATATAAAACAAAAGTAATTTTGAGCTGAATAGATTCTACAGACTATTTATAAATACAAAGATATGGCGATGCTAAAACAAACTTAATTTTTCAAGGTAAAAACATTCATTGAATTAACAAAATGTAGGTATCTACTTTTGAATTACTGTTTGTTAACAGAGTAAAAAGAAAAAAATCATTCAGTCATTGAAGACGTGGATTTTAAATTTTAAATTTACCTCCGAAAAATAATCAAACTTATGATTAGTAACACTATACAACCTGTCTTTAGTTGAACTTCAAATAAATAAAAGGCGAATGGGTAATTCCAATATGATCATTAAAAAAATATACTAAAAAGGTCTAAGATTTTTTTCGTATAAAAAAATATTTTAATAATAATAAAAAAAAATATTATTACAGTTTGTGAATCTTACGTACTATTGTTGTTTCATGAATCCTATGATGTATGCTTATAATACAAATTTAAATTAGGCGGTCAATCACCTAATAAGTAAATACGCAAGATTCTCAAACTTTTTAAAATAATAATTAAAAATTGACAAGTTTAACTCACCGACTTGGACCATTAATGAAGGTGTGGTTGTGTTACATTTAATGTACTATTCCTTACATTTAATTATTTTAAGTTGAATAAAAGACATGTTGTATATAAACAGTAAATATCGTTCAGTTATCAATGCTTTTTAGTAGTAAACTTTGCGATAGACCTCACATTGTTAATATATACTTTATTATTGAGAAATACATTCTGAAAGCGCAGATGAAAATATTAAACACGTGTTATGAAATACTTTAAATTAGACATTTTATAATATGTTCCTACGATACGACTTTATTTAATTTCGAGGCTACAATAAGGAAGAAACATGTTTATTTATGGCTGTAATAATTAAATTCAGATTAATATTGTAATTCAATTCAAATGAAATACGCATTCATTAGAAATATACATATATTCTTTGTGAGGGTTTTAGCATACGTAAGTGAATGAATTAATGTAAGCAATATTTTTATATATGTGAAACTTATGTGTAGGTACATATACGTAAATGTAAATTTTCTCACTTTGAGGAAAAACATAATATCATAAATTTATCTTTGTACTTACTAATAAATACCTTATGGATAAGTATAAGCGGAGAATCATTGGAGTTTGCAAAGATGCACTGCTTTTACCGGCTGAATATTTTAATAATTATAAGAAACGTTATTATAATAATTATTAAATATATAAATTAATGTACTGATTGAATCATTATAATATTCATATAAAAAGTCTTCCAATTAAATAAAATTTTATAGATTCTAAAAGATATTATTCTAAAACTGCATAATTAGTTGCGATAAATTAGGAATGAAAAAATTATAGATTCAATTTATTTTCATGTATTTGCATATCTTGGAATACAATAGAGTGGTGCATTATCACCAATACTCCCTTTCAGAAAAACAAACGTTTGTCCTTCCCAATAAATTAAAGAAAATTATTGGCAAAGTAATAAAATTTAAATGTTCATGCAAGTTTATTTGACAAAAATGATTGTACTTTTTCGATGTATTCTTATGTCATAAAAAGTATTTTAATATGCACTTTTAGATAAAATATGACTACGTTTTAATGACGATAGCACTTTTTCTGATCAGCTTTTTAAAGCAATTCAGATTCGTTCCTTTTTTCATAAGTTGTATCTTATTATTTATTTATAGTATAGTATATAATGCATATATATCAGAGTACGATTTCACAACTGCATTACAGAAAGCAAACAGTTACAGTTACTATATTTTAAAATACTCAATTTTTATGAAAGATATTAATTATTAATATTCGTAGTATAGGGAATAAAATACAATACGATGTCCGTCAAACGATTAAGTATGCACTTGGGCAACAGTCATTGCGGACGTCAGTTTTCACCTTTAGAAATTAATCGAATGCAATTCGCCAAAGAGTAAAAAAATATATCAACATCAGAATTAAAATGAATTTTGACTATGGAGGTATCATTCCCTATTTTGCTGTTAAATAATATGAAAATTTGTTAAATGCGATAGTTTGTGTGAAGAATGATTTCCCAAATTATAGGACGTGTTAAAAATGTAGAGACTGAAGGAAAGAATGAAAAATTAATTTAATCAAAATCGCAAATTTTTGAGGTTGATAGATGCCACTTAATGATTGAAGCCTGAGGTATGAGAATATTCAACAAACACTGTTTTCAGTGTAATATAGTGAATATAATGACGTTAGCAATGACAGAGAAGTGACTAGTCGGAGCAAATGTGACCCACCTCTCAGACAGGTAGCGACTCGCGAGTGGATAACACGCGAACATACTACCTCCTCGTGCACATATCGAAATTATCGTAATTATTATTGAGGACGACAATATTTGAAAAAAAAGAGACTAGTGCTGTTAATACAGGTCAGGACATACACTGGATGCTAATGTAAGTTATTTTTCCCTAAATTATTCATATTGATCGATACATTTCATTGGAAGTTTTTTTAGTGACAAAACACAATTTTTATGATTATATCGCTTATTAGTGCTACATTTTATTAAAAAAAACCAAAGGTCGCATTTCAAAAGCTTGTTACATAATTTTAAATGGAAAACTGCATTCGTTGGCCATATATACGAATAAAAGTTTATCATTGTGGATCGCCTTGAAATCACCATTTTCGGCAATTCTATCGAAAAATCACCAAAACCCGCCAGAAGTAATCCTTCAAAAAACATTTTTAGAATAATAAACCCGTTAATATTTTCATCACTGTGGACAATGTGTAGTTAATCAATACGAAACTCGTATGAATTACATGAAAACGCAATTTCAACTTAATATTTCTATTTGACATTGCCTATCAGTATATCAGTAATATAATTAAAATATATGCTATTAAAACTAATATAGTAAGAGTATAATTTAATTGTCAGTATGTATTTTGTACCGTGGGATTTGCGGTAAGTGTGGGGAAAACTTTTGCACATACAAATGCTAAAATAAAAAAAAATACGACTCACGCAATTCCTTTTTATTTTAGATAGGATATTTTAATTTTATTTTATTTAATTTCATGCAAAATACATTCAATTCCGATAATATATAAACAAAACTGTTAAATTTTTGCATCACCAACGATGATAGGTGTGAGAAAATGCAATCTGGATTAAATACCGTTTTAGTCAAATATTTTCTCACAGACGCCAACGGGAAAAAGTCAATGTATGTATTATATGTGTTAAACTTAGGATATAACGGGAATCTAACAAATCGATGTAGTTGAGATAAATAATTCACACATACTTGTTAACTCATTCAAACCACTAATAAAAACATAAAAATACTAAACAATAGTTATATTTAAAAAGGTTTTTTTTAATTTATCACAATATAAATTATCTATTTATCATTTTATATATTTAACCGCCATATACGAGCATTTGGAAACTAAGATTAGGTTGGTTGCCTGTATATTTCTAGTCAATTGGTGAGAAAATACCATACATACGACCCGCCATACTTTTTGCCCTACAAATATGTGATCTACTAACATAAATAAAATAATCTCGCATTTAAAACGAATTGATGATTAGTGTGAAAAAATACATGTGTAAGGACATAGAAAAAGGATACCTAGTATTCAATAATTATTTCATACGGCGATTTTTTTTTGTTACTATTATAAAGTTTTTCGTTCTTTGGGCCACTTCGAAATTGGGACTTCGAAACTGGTTCTCCTTGTACATTGCCACATATTTTTGCCCGGTATCCCATCATCACTATGATCAGAAATACAGAAAAGGTGAAAGTCAAAATTACTTTTTGAGTACTTTCGTTTTCCTTACTAAAAAGTGTTAAAACCAGATTCTTTATATTTTCTCTATGAAGCATTTTATATTTAGGTAATATTATGGACAACTTTATTCATACGAATTCTTTTGCAAATAGTCATATTATTATTCTGACAATCTTAAACAAAGGTACAATGGAAATGACCCGTCAAATGTTATATGAAAACGGGTCAAATGCAAACAAGGCGAATTTTCTAAACAAAAAAACGATGAACTATTATTTTGCGTCACTGGACTTTGAATCGCATTTATTTATTCAAAATTCCAACTGTGATATTTTCACAGTCGACGGGTGACTAATACTGATATTTTAGTCAGACCATAAGCTCTTATCAAGAATTTTTAACTCTTTATCAATCTCGTTCGGAATATTATCGCCTGTTAGATGATCGGTTTGATTGTACAATATTGTGTGGGAAATATGGATTATTATGATTTTTTATATTTTGTGCAGTTTAATAAATTTTGATTTTATAGAGTTGTATATATCTGTACTACTATGTACTATTTAAACGTTAATCTTCGTATTAATTATTCTATAATTGGAAAAGAAACTTTGTCTTTTGCCAAGGATTCTGGTACATGTTTAATCAGTTAACTTTTGACGTCATCATACATGTTTAATCAGTTAAGAGTGGAGCTTTTCCGATATGGGTTTTCCTTCACTCTTAAATGTGTCCGGTTGAATTTAAATGAGTATGTGACTAGACTTTGATATAATTTCGTTGGCATCTATCCCATACAAGAATGACTCAATTGTATATTTCACAATTTATATATCTAGGTATGTCTTTTGTGTGCTTTTGTAAATGAGAATTATTTGAATTCAATGATCGTAAAGAATAAGAGATAAAAGAAATAATTTCCATTCATAATTCATTATCATTGTGGACGAAAATATTGAAAACGGTAAAATTATATATATATCGTGACGCACTACTCCCTTTCGGGGTTGGCCCGGTCTGTTGCTGCACTCAGATTTATAAATTTACGATCTTTCTCCATTCACTCCTGTCCTTGCATATCTCCCTTGCTTCCTCTAGATTCATTATTCTAGTCATACATCTTCTTTTATTCTTGGTGCTCCTAACTGCTTTCTTCTTAAGAGCAGCACCAACCACATCCATCCACGTCTTCTTCGGTCTTCCTTTTCCTCTCTTTCCGCTAATCTCGCCCACATAAATCACCTTAGTCAGTCTTCCATCACTCATTCTCTCGACATGTCCAAACCATCGCAGAAGGTTCTTCTCCTGAAGTTGTAACATGGATTCCTTTACTCCACATTCATTCCTCACTTCTTCATTTCTCACTCTATCATATCTGGTCTTTCCACACATGCTGCGTAAGTAATCCATGTCAACCGCGTTGATTCTGCTCTCATGCTTCGCCTGACATACCCATGATTCCGATCCATACAGCATTGTTGGGGCCAACACTGCCCGGCGAATCGTGAGTTTCGCCTTCTTTGACAGAAAGTCACTCCTCGCCAGAAATTTTGTCCCCCCCAACACTCTTCTTCCTGCACACACTCTTCTCTCGATTTCGCAATCGATACTACCATCCCTTGAAAAGGCTCTCCCCAGATACACAAAATCCTTCACACACTCGATCGTTTCTCCATTAATCTTAAAATCCATTTCAATACTTGTACATTCCCTTTCAAAAACAACTGCTTTCGTCTTACTTGCATTCACTGCTAGACTCATAGCCGAGGTACTCTCATATAGCCGGTCTAGAGTTTTTTGGAGCTCTTCGGCACTCTCTGCTATGAGAACTGCATCATCCGCGTACATTAATATTTTTACATTCGCTCCTCCTATTTTTACTCCTTTCACACCCTCGCAGACTGCCCTCATACACTTATCAAAGAAAATGTTGAAAAGACAGGGTGACATTACACATCCCTGTCTAACTCCCATTCGCACAGGAAAACTGCCACTCACTTTATCGCTCACTCTCACTTGTGCTTGAGAATCTACGTACAGGGCTTGAATTGCCTGTAGTAATTTGCCTCTGACTCCGTATTCACTAAGCACCTGCCACAAAAGGGATCTATCCACTCTGTCATACGCCTTTTCTAAGTCTACAAAAGCGCAGTATAGACTTTTATTAACACTCATACTTTTCTCGATCATCTGTTGCAAGGAGAAGATCTGGTCTGAGCATCCGCGGCCAGTCCTAAAACCACCCTGCGCGTCCCATATTCTCTCCTCGGTCACCTCTCGTACTCTTCTGTTCAGGCAACGTGCAAACAGCTTGCCAGGGCAGCTGAGTAAGCTGATTGCACGGTAATTTTTACATTCAAATCTGTCACCTTTTTTCTTGTAGATTGGTACAAGAGTAGCTGACACCCATTCTTTTGGCACCTTCCCATACTCGACGCACGCATTAAACAAGCTCACTACTAGATCTTTCATCACTGCTCCTCCCCATTTAATCATTTCATAAGTCATTCCATCCGAACCTGGAGATTTTCCATTTGGTAGCTTTTTAATCTCCTCTTCCACTTCATTCATACTAATCCTCTCCCATTTTTCATCTGCTATTTCATTTTCGTCACGATTATTCATATATTCTCTGTCACACCTATTTAAACATCCACCTCCATAAAGTTCTTTGAAAAATTCTTTCCATCTTTCAATTCCTTCGGTTGCATTCCATAATATATCACCCTCTTTTGTCTTAATTCCTTTTGCCATCATTTTTTCATCATTACGTACTTTCTTTATTGCTTTCCAGAACCATTTTTTATTGCTCTGGAAGTCATTTTCCAATCTTTCTTCTAAATTAATTTTTGCCGCATTCTTTCTCTCTTTGATTAGTTTTTTCGCCAGTGCATTCTTCACCCTATAATCCTTTAGGCACTCCGTTTCTCCGCTATTTGATGAATTTAGCCAGTGAATATATGCATCCTTCTTCATTTTCACTGCAGCTTCAATCTCTTCATTCCACCATACTGACTTTTCACTTTTCTTACCCGTTCTCGTCACACCACACACTTTACTAGCACTCTCTATCGCAATCCTTTTTAAGGTTTGGAAACCCCACTCTACATTTCCTTCTCTTATATGTTCAGACCACTCATTCTCCACCTTTCTGAGATTTTCGTCCACCAACTCGCTATATCGGTCACGCACTTCCTTTCTTCCAAATTCTTCACACTTAATTTTCTCTAAACGTGCCGCTCGTTCTTCCCAGATCCATTTTCGTCCCAGCCTAATTGCTGCTACTACTAAGAAATGATCTGTTCCACATTCGGCTCCGCACCACACTCTTGTGTCTCTTACATGCCCCCTTAATCTCTCATCACACAACACTAAATCAATTACGCTGCGCTGTTCTCCCCGCTTCCAAGTATATATATGATTACGTTTGTGTTTGTACCAGGTGTTTGAGACAAAAAGACCATGTTGCATGCAAAACTCGACAATTCTTCTACCATTTTCATTCACCCTCTTATCTCCCCACTGTCCAACAACCCTGTCGGCTTCAGCTCTTCTCGATCCAACCCATCCGTTCATGTCACCTATTATGATGACTCTTTCACCTTCTTCGCACTCATTCATCAACTTATTCAAGTGCTTCCAGAAATCATATATTTCTTCGTCTACATCTCCGTCTACTGGCCCATAAGCGACAATAACAAAAACTCTGATGATTCCTACTTTCAGCTTTACCCACATTAGTCTCGGGGATACTAACTCATACTTTCTGATGTATCGCTTGGCCCTGGGGCTAATTATCATACCGACTCCCTTGCTCCCCCATTCTTCATCAGTCACACCGGACCACAAACCAAGATATTCGCCGTCCATTTCGCCCACGTCTTTCCCTTTTCTTTTTGTTTCGGTCACTCCAAGGAAGTCTAAACCTCTCTCTTTCATTACATTTAAAATTTCAGTCTCCTTATCCTTTACGCCTCTGACATTCCACGTACCAATCTTCCATTCATCATCTTTCCTAAACGGTCCATTCTTCTTCGCCACGTGCTTACCGCCATTGCACGGCTTATCTGATGTCGCAACATGACCTTTACGGGAGTAGTGAGTCACAATGCCCGGGGATTCCCAGTACTCGGACATTCAGCAGTCGCATTTGTTACAAACGGTGCGCGTCCATTTTGTTCTGGACGCTTTCACCACACACACAAACTTCTCCTTATCGCGCCCGCTTTCACCAGGCTGCTTTCACCACACGTCCGAACTCGTCGGCTGCCGCGGAGTGACTGAAAAAAAAAAAATAAAAGTAAAATTTGTGATTCAGCAGAATTCTTCAAAATGCAATAGAATCTAAATGTCAAATCAATATTTTGCAATTTTTATTTATTAGGGCTTAATAATAAATAATGAGAAAATAATAATCCAACTAATAATCAAAAACCCATTGTAAAAGACTGTACCAATATCTAAATTACAATTGTCTATGGTTAATTATACATAAACATGCTAACAAAGTCACTCACACGCCCACCATTCACAATTAATTGTTGTCATTATACCCATAAGCAAGATTATAAAATATAATTCATTATTATACTTTCTGAATCTTTTATGTATACTACAAATATTCTTCTTCTTAATTTTCTATACCCACAATTAAATGTTAGTAATTAAAGTTTTTTTTTGGTTTTTTTTTGTTTTGTAAAAACAGTTTTTGCTCATTGAATAATTATGACTTGTATCTGTTGAATAAAATTATCTGTCAAGTAGACGAAGTATGATTGACCTCATTTTATCGAGTAAATCTTTTCATTGTCAATGTTATTTAAAAGAGAAAAATATTTTATGTACATAAACATATCTTAGTATACATAAATGTATATTCACAATTTTAAATTATTTCAACGGACACATAATTTATTATTTATCATTATAAAAAGATAAAGTTTTATTCTTGTATCCTGTATACAGAATTATATTCTAATCGGAATAAACTTTCTAAAATAAGCTGAAATGTGGGATGCGTTTCGATCGAATTTTTTCTAATTGAAATTTCTTCACTGTTTGTGTTTAAAATATTCGATTCTTGATTTCTTTCTTGCGAAATGTTTGTATTTCTATTGTTTTCTACCTATGTATATTTCCAAACCGAGTATTGCACATTCGCATGACTGAAAAAGTTTATCATGTTAGTCTATGAAGGAACCTCTGAAGACTAACATTTAAAAAATCCTTGGTATGTAAATATTATTTATGAAACCACTTACGCTTTCGCAAAAACGAATATTTTTACGGTTAAGAGTATAATTTCAGATTTTAGGTCATACATTTAATCGAATAGATGGTCCAAAGAATAGTGAATAATAAATTTGTGAAACAGTATTTGAATTTCATAATCTTAAAGTCTGGTTAAACGGTGAGTTACTTACTGAATTTACTGACCGACTGTACGTCTGCTATGTGCAAGAAGGAGCAATGTTTAATTTTAGATGCTCCTTTCAACAATAGATTGAATAAAAACACGATTAGAGATAGTATATAACGTAAAATATAAAATAAAATAAATGAGACATAATAAAAAATTGACGCCAAATTGTAAAAAAAATCACTGAAAAACATCATATTGTGAGATATGTATGTATGTGCATATGGATATTGTACATGATAATAATAATAGTTTTTTTGAATAAGTGTCAAGGGTGATGAAAACGAATTTGAGGACATTTCCGTGCAAAAATTTGAATACATTATACCTATTCGACAATGAATGAGGAAGTTTTCCTGTTGAATTATATGCAAAACTACTAGCGGTCATTGATTCAATAATTTTGTATTAAAAATATGATTTGTTTATCATTTTAAAAGATAGTGAACCATAGGTACAAATCTATCTATTCAAATTCCAATAATTTATTGGATCTGTCTTTGATGGCAGAGGTGTTTCATTCGTGAAATAAATATGATTAATATAGGCACTTTCCCAATATATTTTCTTAGAATTATTGGGATTTAGTTACCTATTTCAAATATTATCAATAAATGAAATAAAATAATTTGCCGGATTTAGACAAAATTTAATGTAATGTAATTCATGTTAATATTGCTTCGATTTCACAAGTAAAACTCGACTTAAAAATCAAGTAAATACAAAAAAACATATCTACATTTATTTTATTTTATCACCTTATACTTGAGTTTAGTTTTTATGATTATATTTTTATTATTCTTAAAGAGTGAATAGAAAATTCACAAGAAATATTTTGAAAACAAGAACTTCAAAAGATTGGAATCAATATCCACTTGCGAACGTGAACGCATGAAAAAATATTTGCATTATAATTGAAATTGGTATATAAAATATCAAGTCTAATCTAAACTTTTATTGATCTTAACGTTTGATATGTTTGGGAGGTTTTTACATACAAATGTAGATGTAAAAATGTGTTTTTTTCTTAAAGTATAGCTATGAATAGTATAATAGTCCTAAGACGCTTCTTCTGTAATAGAAACACTACAAGGAAAATAGAATCGTTTACATACCTAACATATGTGTAAAATACTGAATTTTTAATACCTATAGATATTCTTCAAAAATGTCCATAAGTTGACTTCATAAAGATCCCTTTGCAATTCTGTGCTCTTATTTATAAAAAATGGTTTTCGTACTTTTAAAATATATGTAATAAATCGATGACAATAATATTTACCAAAAATTTTGAATCTCGCATATTTTTTTTCTCTTTCGCTAAAACTCGTCGTTGAAAATCTTCCAATTTTTTTAACAATTTTAAACACAAGTAGTAGTATTTAATCTATTGTTTTTTCGTCGAAACAGTTGACAGTTGATTATTTAAGTGAAGTTAATATTCGATGTCACGTTTTGGTATGTAACTCTCGAGTCTCGAATGGCCGCATTTCTCCGTTGGTTGGCTGCCTTCAACGAATTCGGAAGGCGTAAGTTGCGATATTATACGACACTTACTTCAGAAGTTATTACGTAATTAACAGCTAAAGAATACTTATTTTAATAATCATACTAACCCAATAACATTATTAAAAAATAGACATTCAAAAGTCTGTTCTAAATGTGTGCTTACTACGCATTATCCTCTGAAATAATTTTGACTTTTGCAATTTTCATTTCATCATTTGGTTAAAGATTTTATGCAAAAACTGATCACGCCATTGTGATTTTTAGACTGTGAAAAAAGAGATTACGTTCATCGTGTACAATTTGTTCGTTCAGATTATCTAATGATGATTATGAGAAATTAACAGTGCAAACAGTATACTTTCAACTCGCGACAGTCATCTTTAAAAACGTAATTGCACAAAATATTTCCATGAACATGTTATAAATGAGATATTGTTTTACACCATTTTAGTCCGTTGAGATAAACAAGCTTATCGCGCTTTTAATTACAATTATTGTTATTTATAAATGATTAAACAATTTAGTTAACTATAAGTCATAGATATAAACCATAGATATTGACTCTTTTCTCCTATTCGATAAAGGCATAAGTTTGTCTCTCTCACTCAATGTGTTTCCAAGTGGCCCCTGAGAGCGGCTGTGACAATTATTTGGCGATTAAAACGCAATAATATTTTAAACATCTTAAAAAAGTAGTTTTTGGTAAAAACTGAGCCTAGATGTATTTGAGTGTATGTTTGAGTCCATATGACATGTAGTAACAATGCATTTACCCATTTTACTGTGAAATATAACTGAAGATATGAAGAGATGTTTACAGTATAATGTTTGCCAGGTAACTCATGTTTTTGGCCACTTGATCCACTTGAACTAAACACGCATTTAGCCACTCATGCGATATCTTAAGTTTATATCTATATATATATATATATATATATATATATATATATATATATATATATATATATATATATATATATATATATATAAGTACTAACATATCACTTAATTTATATTAGGTATAACACGCAACATGCAATAATAATTGAAGAGGTGTCATTTACATGTGTATTTATTAGTGCTATGAACTTATTATCGATGGTACATTATTTTAAACGGAATCATTGTTAATTTTTATAGAATACACCCCCATATTATTCACGTATTTGAAGGCCGAAACGTTGTAAATATTAGGAAAAAAATAACATTTAAATCAGTCGGTATTTATTGAGTGCATGTTAAATATGTCTATCTGACGTATACCTGGATAAACTGATAAAAATATGCCATATTAAAAATTACAAAAACCCACCACTCTATTGAAACTATAACACAAGCTTCAAAAGGTAGGGATTTCATTAGCTATATAGATTTTTTTCAATTATAAATAGTAGTACATACATGAATCGATTCTGAAGATAAACGTTATTTGTTTGGGTCAATGATAGTTTTTATGAAATATGTAAGTTTATTTTTTAATCATAATCTAATATTGAGATATGTAAATAATCAAGCCTTTTTTTGTAGGAGGTCATTGTTATTACTATGTATTTAAAAAAAAATAGAAAACATAATCAAGCTGATCTATCCATAAAAGCAATATAAAATAATAACCAAATTATTTATCTATTTTATTTGGTCATTAACCTTGCTCTGCTGTGAACATTTCATTTTTTTGTGAAGCAACATATTTATGTGATCCATTGAACAATCTTGATTCGATTATACTCATATCAAATAAATAATTATTCTAGATATTTTTCATAATATATGCTTTATACTATAATTACTATCGACTTTGAGCACATTTTTTTGGTATAAAAATGTTATGTCACACCATAGTTTTTACATTGCCATGGAGAAATCATTTCGAGTATGTGTATGTGTTGTGCTAGATTTGCCAATTGACATTCACCATTGATCATCTGACATTTTTTTGTCGAAGTAGTAAGAAAAAGTTGTCCACTGTCAAGACCACTAAGTAGATTATTTTGCAAATTATTTATAAGTAGGATAGTTGTGCGGCAGCTAAAAATATTCAAACAAACATAGTAATATTGTACCTACATCCTTTAACAGAATATGTTAAGCCATTTATTTTGAAATCTTTTTCGTTGGGTTGTGAGATTTTTCGTCAAATACCAAAACAATTTATAAACAACATAATTTACGTTATTGCAATGAAAAGCGTGAATCTTGCAAAAACGGTTACTATTATATTTAGGTACCTATATTCGTGCAACAAGTATGTATTCATTTATTAACAAAATGACACATCGAAAAAGAGGCTCTTATTAAAATATAATTTATTATGTTGGCCAAGGATTATACGTCAATACAATATAAACACTTAAGTTTCTTGATGATTTAGCGTTGTTCATTCATATATAGATGTATTTTATTGACGGGTCGTGTGTGAATTGTCGGTACCTACTAGCAAAGTCATTGTTCCGGTGAAGTGAATTCTCAATAAGTAAGTTTGACTGAATCGACTATTTTAATATAATTACAAAAAAACTCCTTACTGTATTCAAAATAATATGGATTGACGTCACCATTTTAAAGTCGTCTCCACGAGATTTATATTTTTTACACATTCCATTTATTTATACGTAACATAAGTAAAATCGAATCGAAATTGAGCAATGTATTAAAGATGTTTTATGAATATTAGTTCGACTCGTTTATCTTGAGCTAATTTTTTTACACCCTGGCGTCTTCGAGGTTGACATTCCGCAGAATTTCACATAATAGAAAAACCACAAACAACCATCTATTAGATGAATAAATAGATATTGTTTGCCATATAATTAAGTTAGACCAATATAAATTATCATAAATTAAGTTTTACGCTTTTAATTGCAAATCAGAATCGTGTACAAGTTCCAAAGTATCTGGAAATTCTGCTTACATAATTAATTTAATGAATCAATTCAATAATGTGCTCTAATAATAGTATGCAGATTTATTGTTTGTTAATTGATACTTTGCGTCACTTATAATTTATATTACGCAAGTCAATCGTTTAACGCGAGAGTTTAACTAAGTATCTACCGCGTATAAATATTTCTAACTGCATTGGAAGCGATTAATCTTACGATAAAATATATATTATAAATTTTAGATTCCCTAGTATCGGTCAATGTTATATTTTCGTTATCGACGTTCCAAAATCCACAGTCTTGTTATAAATAAAAAATAGCCTTGCCCCACCTAGATACTCCATGATCGTAAGTTTACAAGAGAAAGGTTTTACACCAGGATACAAGGACATGGTTCATCATGTGGCAGTGGTGGTGTGATGAAGTGTGCTACTAACCTGATTATTATCTAATAGGTGGAGTATGCACGGATAATACTGTGTCATAATAGTTGCTGTACGCGGTTCTACTGTCAATGATTGTCACTTTATGTCGAAATTGGAAGAACGTATTCTTCTTCTACTTTGGTATTCTGTGACCACTTTAGAAAGTAATCGATAAGTTCGAAGTCTTACTTAAATAAAAGGATTTTTAAGTAGACCATAAATAAATAAAGAGTAGGCGTATATATTTTATCATAATGATAAATTAATTAATTATAGATATCACTTGCTCAGAAATTATTACTTTAATTAACATTGGTATTACCATTTCCATCTAAATTCCTTATGGGAATGCTCGGGTATGACTCTCTCGAGCTCCGTAGAGATATGGCAGTGATATGATTGGTTTGATTAGAGGCCAGTAATCAATCCCAGATATACTTAGTCGCATCAGTTTGTTTTTCCCGAGAATTATACGCGCTGTCGCTCTCACTCCTTGTTTGCAACCCTTAGGACCCACACTAACATACTCCGTCACTCCCCATTAACCAGATCTATTGTTCTTTTGAATTAATGGAATGCAAGTGGAGCGGAAGACATATTTATCATGCCCTACTGTGCATTCATGAGAAGTATGAAAGAATTCCTTAACTTTAAGCATTCATGATATTCTTTACTTGATATTTTTAATAATATGTTGTATTTCTTATATATTTACGTTTCTTTTATTTTTTCTGTTTTCTTATATTCATACTTCTATATTTATGACAAATGTCCATCATTGCCAAATCGCATTAGGTTTTTCCTGTAATGGCAAGGTGATGATGGTTCATGCTTTACTATTATGATTGGATATATTGGATAAATAAAATAAATATAAGATGGTTATGCTAAAGCCTTAACGGATTAACTTGTATAAAAAGTTTATGTGGACATACTTTTGCTCATTTATATGTGCTTTACATGAAAAAAAAATTAGTTAAATCACACATCTACATATATCACGATGTCGAATAAAATTTTGGGATAGTAGAAATTAGTTGTTAGTTTGCATAATCATTTTGCATAATCACTTGCTAATAATTTATGTGTATTTATAAAAATAATCCACCCATATTGGACGATTGCAAATATGTCACTGGTCGTAATGGGATTTGCGCTAAACCGAAACGCAGCCGTGTTTTTAAATACAAAACAAAGGCATTGTAAATATAACTATTATCAATATAGATATTAGCATTTTTAATTTCGTCACGTGGTTGATTTTATATTTGTTTTTGTGATTCACCGAAATGTGTGTAGGTACTAGTTTCGTTTAGTAGTAGTATCTACTAGTATGCATTATTAATTTTGTGCAAATTGCAACGTAACATAATTCAATTGAAGTCTCGTTCAGTCAAATGCATATTATGTTGAATGTACAATTCATAGTATGACAAATGAGAAATTTTAGCGGTCATTAATTCGTTGTATTTGAAATAGCAGTTACGTCCGTGTATGTTTGGAGGTTGACAACTTCTTGACCTCCGTGGCACATTTGATAGACAATTTAGACAGGGTCAACACTTATGTGTCCCAAAATAAATTATGTGTAAATCGCTAAAGTATATAAAAAAATATATAAACAATCAAGCATCATCTCTGAAATATTTTGAGATAAACTGTATATCTTTCAATAGAGAGTTTTGAGGTAATGGTTATTTTTTTTTAGAGGGAATCTTTGCAAATCTATGTATATGTATTTTATGTACATACATAGTCACAAAATGAAATTGACTACAAGGCACGAGTTTTTTTTTAATTTTCATAACGAAAATTTAAATTTTCGCCATTAAATGAAAACGTTATTTAAATATAATAAACTATATACTTAGTATATGGGTAAAAGGTATCTAAATTAGATAAAATATACATAAGATGATATCCAATAAATTGTGACACCTACTTCGGACTCAACCCAAATAAATTGTGGTATCCATATTTGCAATATTCCTTCATTCATTTCCCATACTTCATACCTAATTCCCCCTTTTCCTGACTATCAGTTTAATTTTCCGCAAGAACTTTTGTTCTTTCTATTCTTCACTTCCAAGTTTTTCAGAGTAACCATTGGACTTTTCCCCCCTATTTCATCCTTATATTTATATATTTTTTTATCAAGCTATAATGGTGAATTCTAAATTATATTTATTAAGAAATCGCGCAAAAATCGCTATTCGACGCCTACCGATTGTTATACAAGTATATTATTATTAAGTAGATACCATTTTAGAATAATATTTAAATTTAAATAAATTAAAAGCGTATGCGTGATAAAACATTTTTACGCAACCGCTAAACTCGAGGTTGACCGTGAACAGAAAATACTTAAAGCAATATCTCAAAGATCACCCTTTATTAACTAATGAGTAATGACCGATGACCAAGTCCGCGAAAATACCCCATCATTAGCAACATAATACCACACTTTTAAGACATATAGAATAATTTACTGTCAAACTAAGGTATATTAAAAAAATTAATTAGTTAAATTTAAAGACAACTCAAAATGACGTATAAGATGTTTTTATATAAGACCGCGTGTTTATTTCCAAATATTGATTTCAATTATAAATTGATATTTTGCGAAAATAACAAATATGTATTAGCCTTTTTATAATAAATTTAACTTGATTTTGGCTTTAATGATGATTATCTGCCATATTTCATCAAAATGTAAATGCCAATAAATTCAAATAATATTTAACCTCCCATAACGAGTTATAGATTATAACCTCCCATAACGAGTTATAAATATATTATAACTAGGGTAATTTTAATTGAAAATTTCAATTTGTTAATATTTTTTTATGTTCTGCCTGGTTTTTTAATAGGACGTTTATCTTTAAGTTTTGGTTTCATTTTTGCTTTAAAGTGTTTTTTTTGTCGTTTTTGATTTAAAAAATGAAACGTGTAATAGATAATAGATGAATGTACATTAGTTGCCGGTCAAATATGACTATTTTACCATTTCGAAAAAGTCCCACTTAATAAATTAAATAATGATTGAAAATTGTCATTTTTTGACGTTTCATACATTTCATACATGCAATATGTGGCTCAGTTCCTAGTACCCTGATATATTAAGGACTATTTTTCTGTATATAGCGACTCTGTATATATTATATTTTAAATTTTAAATGTACATATATTCTAAGGATGGTTGAGGGATTGACCCGTACAGACAGACATATAACATACACACACTTAGACAATTATATATATTATTGCTGATTACCTAACAGTATCTTAAAAATATTTTAAATTGAAGAAAAAAATTACTTTCCACAAAATAAAATCGAAGTAAATACAATATTAATAGGTTGCAACATTCGATTCATTATACATATATTTTTATTTCAATATCACATTATCGACTATTCAATGAGAGCAGCGTACGTTGTGCAAAAATGTGTACCTATTTATTTTTTATACAAAAAGACACGCAGACCATGTATTCTAAAACAATCCAATGCGCTATTAAACGTATTCTGTGTCGTAATGTTGTCGCAAATAGTATTATTGGTAATCGAGAACTATCTGTTATTTCTCGCTCTCTATATTCACAATATAATGTAGGTATGTGGGTTTTTATAACTTTAACCTCGTCCCTTCACATGTGTGTAACAACGAAAAGAATTCCATCAATCAAGTTGCAAAACATTCATTTACACCTATATACTCGAAAAACAGATCAATATTTATAATACAGACTATTCTATTAAAGAAAATAAATCAAAATTATATTGGGTATCGCTAAAATATAACAACATTTTGCATAAATCCAAAGATTAAATTATCATAAGTAGGCAGTATGTCGTTAAATTAACATGGTTGCAATGTTTAAAGTTCAAATACAACGTTCTTTAACAATATTCAATATACATTGAAGTGGACACATTTAAAATACGATTCTGTATTATACCTAAGTAACACCACAAAAAGTAGCTACAATCAATGGATGAAAAGCTTGTGTTAAATTCGCACTTTGTGGTGATTAAAAAGGCTTGGGTTTAATTGCGTTCATAATTATATGAATTTATTGTTTTCATTGTCATACGGGTTTATTAAAAACCATTATAGTGAAGGGTTCTGTAATGCAATAATGGTAACATGTCGTTACCTTCTGACTATTGATTATGTTTTTTAAAACTCACTTTTCAGTAATTTAATCTATCACTTGCATGTGGAATATGGATTTTGTAATCATTCATTATTATACACTATAAGCACATACATATGTTACTGTCACCCAATAGAAGTAGTAGAAGTATTATGTAGATAATACCTAATGGTACTTTAGAAATTATAGATCATGATGCCTGCATAGATATAAACATAAGATATCGCACGAGTGGCTAAATGCGTGTTTAGTTTAAGTGGATTAAGTGGCCAAAAACATGAGTTACCTGGCAAACATTGTATATTAGTGTAAACATCTCTCTTCATATCTTCAGTTATATTTCACAGTAAAATGGGTAAATGCATTGTTACTACATGTCATATGGACTCAAACACACACTCAAATACATCTAGGCTCAGTTTTTACAAAAGAATATTTCATTAAGATGTTTAAAATATTATTGCATTTTAATCGCCAAATAATTGTCACAACCGCTCTCAGGGGCCACTAGGAAACACATTGAGTGAGGGAGACACACATATGCCTTTATCGAATAGGAGAAAAGTGTCTATATCAAATGTTTATAATATATCATAGATATTATCTATGACTTATAATTAACTAAATTGTTTAATCATTTATAAATAACAATAATTGTAATTAAAAGCGCGATCACCTTGTATATCTCAACGGACTAAAATGGTGTAAAATAATATCTGCTTAAAATATTATTGGGGTTTAATCACCAAAGTATTGTCACAACCACTCTCAATAGTCACTAGAAATGTGTTGAGTGAGGGAGACACAGTTATGCCTTTATCGAATAGGAGTGAAGAGTGCAACAATACACGGGCTACACAACTTCATTATGTGCAATGCGATATCTAATGTTTATATCTATGGTTACCTACATTTATACTTCAATGACTGCCTGTAAGTAGTGTGTCTTCATTCAATGAAATATTACAACAGAGACAGATATTAAATTGTGCCACATTTTTCAATCTTATACTTCTGCCGTGCATTTTTATTGATTTCGCGAGTTGTGGAGAGGCGACCGTGGCACAGATACCACCAAACTGGTTACTTACTATTCACGCCTTGCATTTGAACCTGTCAAATCGACGATTAACTTTCATATAATTATTTCCCATAAATATATTAATTGATATATTTTATGGCGAATATAACCTCGAAATTATTGAATGATGAAATAGAGTTTCGTCTACTTATACCCAACAGTGAAAATTAGTGTTAGATAGAACGAGCTTCCCATCGAATTTCCCAAAATAATTAATACATAATTCAAACGAGCAACAAATCAAAAAAATAAAAAAATATATATGTGTTTTAAATACCTTTTCAGGAGAAATATTCACAAATCCACCTCCCAGCACATCACGTTACACTTCACTTTTAACACAACTTATTTTTTAAAAAACAAATTCACAACATATTTGAATGTACGTGTTTAACCCGCACAAAAATCCAATTCACAGTGTTTCAAACCCAAAAATCACAGAGATATATTTAAAAAAATAATTTAAATATGTACCTATATTGTGGATAGATCATGAATCAAGAAAATAAAATGCAATATTAATTTGTTATATGAACGCATTTTTTTATAAACGCTTGGATTTACAAGCAGCTTTTGGTGTAGTAGGTGCAAATACTACATTTCAGAATTTTCCATTAATAACAATCTTGTTTACAATCGATTGATCGATGGAAATTTTAAATGCGGGGAATGTGTTGCAAAAATACTGGTTTTTGAAGGTTAATCGGTACAATTTTATAATAAGTGAATTGTATTAAAAATATACGTGGCTGAATGTTTCCTTTTCGACCTATGGTAACTGCGCTTGTGGTCTTTAAATATGTAATGACTATTTGTTATTTATATAATTTCTGGTGACTAGAAATATTCTTTTACTGATGGCCTATCTTTGTTATCTTGACAGTTGTATTACGATAAGTGATAACAAGTTCCATTGGCCTTGCCTATATCAGTTAGATGCGCGCAAAGAGTGTTGACCCACATGTACTAAATATAATAAAACACCCACTCAAATAAGTACATTATATGATTTCCTTGCATCATCGTTAAGTCAAAGTTGAGATAATGATAATATACTTATGTGAATAAAAAAAACATATAGAACACGGAAAATAATCAATAAATATCGTTACATTTATATCTTATCAAATTATCACAAAATAACAATTAACCGCTTTCATAACAAACATCTACAAAATAATCAAATTTTCCTCGATGGCATAAATACATACATATGTATATTCAAATACAGGTTTGCCGAGTTCGGAGGCTTTGGCCGTTTTCCCAATTACAATATTTAATTATAATTGATTGTGTGGCTTTTTTAGAAAGTCAAGTTCAATATTTAAGATAGAATATCCGATCGAAAGTAGCTCTAGCCTAAATTTATTTACGACTGCAAATTTATTATGTTAAAAAAATACGAGCATCCGTGAGTGTGTGCGACCTACATTCAAATATTTACTGTTTTAAAAAAATCTAATCGTGTCGTATCAAAATTCAACCTACATATAAGATGAAAAATTTAAAAATGTATGCTTATTTATTGTAAGCTTAAAATATTTATAAATATTATTGAGTGAATTAAAACCAACCAACAAGCGACGTGTAAAAAGTCTTTCGTAAATAAATGTACCTATCAACACCAATAAAAAATATAAATTTAAATACCTAAATTAGTTTAATTAGATAAGAGGGATATGATGGCGATTTGTAAATTGTAAATTCAACAATGTTATCTTTGGATTAAAACAGATTATACTGGACGAAGGGCATACACAGTTTTTATAGTTCATAACTGGTATAATTTATCACAATTACGCTTTCACATTTTTTCATTGACACGCAGCATCAGACTGACCTATTATTGTAAAATGTTTAATACAAATTCAAGATAAAGCTCTTTAACTAATTGCTCTTGATTTTTTTTCAATTGTTGACTGCTTTATGTATAATGTACGAAGTATTATTAGAATTAGATATATTATCATTTCTCTGCAGGCCATCGACGGCTCCACTATAGAGAAATTATGATATAAATACAGGGTGTAGCTTTATTTAAAAACGACCTTTATCGCTGCCAAATTGTGTCGTCGTTTTTGACGTTGAAAGTGACGTCAAAATAGTCGCGCAGCTGACAAACTCCGTCACAACAATCATTCACTACTACATATGATTATTGTATACAAACTTACATATACTACTCGCTTATAATAAAAAATATAAATGTTATTTTGATTAATCGTCATTGCTGGGTAATAGAGTGTTAAATTGAAATAATACTTTTGAAAAAGTGGAAAAAATAAATTTGACCAAAAAATATAACGTCGTACTAAAAATGTCATGAAAACCACATTAAAAAGAGAAAAAATAAAACATAAAAATGTATAAAAAAACAAGCGAATATAAATTGAGCAAAATTATTAATCCAATCGACGGAGAGAGTAAATAATATCGAAATAACTAAGTAAGTCAAAATACACATACATTCAAGTAATTTAAATTTTAGAAATAGACTCTAAAATAATTTTTAAAAATAATGCAAAATGTAATTACAAACACAATGGGTACTTACACTAACCAACGAAAAAATTAAAATAAAAACCACATTAAGAGAAAAAAAATAGTATGTACATTAATAATCCAATAGAACGAGAAAATAAGTATTCAAATTTAAAATATAGACATAATAAGTATAAAAATAAAATATATATTTAAAGGTAGTGTACATTTTAAAAATCGACAAAGACTTATAAGACAAAGAAAAATAAAACCAGCGAATATATATTGAGCAAAATTAATTTTACAATTGAAGAAGAAAATAATATATATTGAAAATAATTTAGTATAAAAATAAAATGTACTTATAGGTATATGTAAATTTTAAAAAAATACAAAGACTTTAAGATTATTTAAAAAATAAGACATGTAATTATTAACAAGCCGTCTACTCCTAATTATTAACATTTAGTAACCAACGCAAAAATTGAAATAAAAACGACAATGAGAAGAGAAAAAATGAAAACTAGCGAATATCAATTGGGTAAAATTAATAATCTTACAGAAGAAGAAAATAATCCAATGTAAATTTTAAAAAAATCCACAAAGACTCTAAAATGATTTTAATATATTGAAAAATGCAATTATAAACAAACTGTCTACTCCAAATTATATACTTATACTAATTAACACAAAAATAAAACCAAATTGAGAATTCTCGTATTGGTTAACAGATCAAAAATTTTGATAGCGCTAGCATATATCTTCCCACTTTACCCTTTTACTTTGTTAAAACACACAAGTAACTATAACAAGTTTAATATTAAAAGATCACAACAAAAAGATTTTATTACATAAATGTCTTCATTACCCGGTTAGTGCACATGAAATTTTGCAAAATGTAATTTAAAAACACGGACCCGCGCACACAGTTTTAACAATTGATGGAAAAACAAGCGTCTTTATAAATTTGAATTTGATTCTAATCAGAATCATGTGGGGTATTAATTAAATATCCGATTTATTTATTACTGTTGCATATGAAAGTTGACTTGTTATAATTGGTAAAAGAAGCTTTTTGCGAAGAATATGTTATTTTACATTCATTCATATTATATATTTGAGACCTTTGTTGTGTCATAATAATCTACTAGTGCCATGTACGTCAGTGGTAATGAAAATTTTAATTAAATAATGTGCGAGTTAAATGTAACTTTGAAATCGACGGCGGCTTGATAGTATGAAAACGGCGTCGGCCGCATAAGAAGTTACGCAATAGCTACATAATAATATGAGAGTGTGTGAGTGCGTGTGTCTGTGTTGTGTCGGTGTGGCGTAGTGGTGCAGGTGTAGTGGTGCGCTGTCAGTGGTGTGTGACACAGTGTCACAGGTGGAGTGCCGTAGTGTCACGGTGTCACAGTGTCACGGTGTCACTCTGTCCTGATGGCCGTGTCACGGTAACACCAGCTCCCGGCCCGGTTACAGCTTCTAGCCTAATATTAATATTGATAGGTGAGCCGGCGATGTTTGCCCGCCTTTTGAGGTTATGATTCAACCGATGTATTTTACTTCCTGCATCAAAAATATCTCTTCAAAAAAACCCTCTTCAATGATAGCTGCTATGCTCACTTGCTTGCAATAACACTTCTCTTGTAAAATGTTTGTATTTTTCATTGATCTTTTTGTCTAATTCATTTTCGTGATATCATTAGCTTATCTCCCATAATATACAAAAATATTCTTCGCACTGCTGTATTTATAAACCAATCAAGCGATCATTATCTGATTATAAAATTATTCATACAACCACATTAGTAAGATATTTTTCTTTAATTAAATTATAAAAAAGTACCTACATGTTGTGTTTTAAAAACATATTGTGCATTGATTTTCCTTTTGGAAATTTCCACTATTGACTCAAATTTGGCATTTTTATATTTGTCCCCAGATTAAACTAGCCAATATGATCAAAATAAATTATTATAATATTTTTTTCATAATAATTGTAGCTCTCCAAGAGCTACTATAATAATTTTTGTTTTGTTAAGTTGAATGGCTCCCTGTTGATATTGTTCATAATGAAATATAATACTTATTATTTTTTTTATTTCAGATTGTAAGGAGATAATAAAGCCTTTAGAATGGCTCTTCTATTACGGTACATAGATGATATGCACAATATAATGAATAAACATGGCGGTAAGTGTTTGACCATTCATTTATACATCTAAAATTAATATGATTCCAATGTATTTATTTCAAACAACTATAATATGTATAGTATTATAGCATGTAATATATCCATTAATTTATTTTATGAATTATATATATTATATTTAATATAAAATAATTCCTTTCAGATCCACGCACTAAGGATTGGTTATTGATGAGTTCTCCTCTTCCCACCTTAGCTATATGTATTGCTTATGTATATTTAGTTAAGGTAGTTTACGTTTTTATAAATCTATTTATATAGCATTTGATAAATGATTACTAATGAAATATATTTTAGGTTATTGGTCCAAAGTGGATGGAAAACAGAAAACCCTTTGAGTTGAAAAACACTCTTATAGTATACAATTTTTTCCAAGTATTATTTAGTTCATGGTTATTTTATGAGGTATGAACAAATCATTTATTATGAAAATTCAATTGAAATATTATCATCTACATATTTATATATTTGTCAATATACTTACCTATATTGACTTTTTATGAAATTTAAAAATTAAACCTTTTCCAGGAACGATCCCTTTTGCAATATCCTTCCATTACCTTATTTGTGTAATATTTTCCTATCATATAAAGATCTTCAAAAAATGATGTGATCAGAGTAACTTTACGTCACACTTATTTTTCATGTTTAGCCTTTGCATTAGGTAAATTTAACTATTTTTGTTTATTTAGTGTTTAATGGGAGGATGGTGGGGTGAATACAGTTTCACTTGCCAACCTGTGGATAAATCCAATTCTCCTACTGCCAGGCGTGTAAGTCAATACATATGGGCAATGTGGGAATACTGTACTTTTAAAATAACAAGTAAAATGGATTTGAACTGGCTTTATAATATTTATATATTTTTCAGCATATATATATTATGGTGATTCAAAAGTTTTCATTACTTTTTAATATATATGGCCCTTATACATAAAATGGTCAGTTTTATTACAGCATAATTATACATAGTAGTTATTTATCTATTAAAATGTATATACATATTCTCGGTAACATTTTTGTAGGATTATGTATAAATTATTTTTACTTCATACAATAATTAAAAAATCACTTACATGTATGGTGTGAGATACAAGTTATTAATTATAAATATTTTAAAACTTGTGGATCACCAAATCAATTATTCTCTATTATATCAAATTTTACATCTATCTATCTTAGATGATTGGGGTCATATAAATCAACATTTGTAAATACATACATAATCACATATTTTATCATGTCGAACTGTTATGGAGCTGTTTTATCATCCAACTATTCCAGGATCGTCAGACTTTCCTCATTATTCTCATGCTAATTCCTCTCATTCACCTCCGCCCAATCAAAGTTGGTTATGAAAAGTGAATATTTAGTTCAGGGGTTCCGTCATTGTTTCAGTTGTGTATGTCAGGTTGGATTACTGGTCGCTACAGCTTGAGGTGTCAACCAGTAGACTACTCCAATCATCCAGAAACTATGCGGGTGATTTGCATTTAATTCGTTTTTATATGTTTTGTTAATAAATTGTTAGTCCATGTTATGAAAAATAATTCACATTGTGATGACTGTCCTTTTTAGCTATAATAATTATTACAATGATTGATGGGAAAGTTTTTTAAATGCATGAACTGTGTTCGTTTAAAGTTACAATTTTTATCTTTTAATAATTAAGTTTAGTAAATGGCTTTAACTTAAATATAATCGTGTGTATTTGTTAACATGATAAAATGGCACAATTAAACATGAATTAGACAAATACAGATATAAATAACAGGCCTGTCTTCTATTTATTCATTTGTCATAATTTAATAAAATCAATAGATTTACAAAGGCTTTGTCGTTCAGAACAAAAGAACATTACATTCCCATTTACCAACTCACCACGAAACTACATGTTTTTTTATTTGCTATTTTTCAATATCAATATTGTTCCTCATAACTCTTAACAACTTCGTACATTCAAAATTAACTACATAATATCAACAACCGCTGCACGTGGCAATATATTAATTAGTTGGTTAAAATAAACATATATAATTATGTATATGCATGTTGGTTTACTGATTTAATAGTAGTTTTTGAATACAAAAAATATATACATGGATTTGGTGACTAACATTAGTTTATACAATTTTTAAAATTATAATTTCAGATAATCAAATGCATTTTTATAAATACATATTATTAATATGCTTATGATTTTTTTCAGATGGTTAATGTGTGTTGGTGGTATTATATATCAAAATTCACTGAATTCATGGATACTGTAAGTATTTGAATGTGTACAAATATATTTTTTTAACTTATCATCAATAAGGGATGCTTTGTATACAATTATTTATTAATTGAAATATTCTGAATGTTTACATATTTTTTATTTTAGATTTTCTTCGTGCTGAGGAAGAAAAACAGTCATATATCCACACTACACGTAATCCATCATGGTTGTATGCCAATGTCAGTATGGTTCGGAGTCAAGTTTACACCTGGTGGTCACAGTACTTTCTTTGGACTGTTGAACACTTTCGTCCATATTGTGATGTATACCTATTACTTGTTCGCTGCATTCGGCCCCAGATTCCAAAAATACTTATGGTGGAAGAAATACCTCACTGCTATGCAAATGGTATAATATAACATATATATCATTTGAAACATTCATTATATCTTTAATTGATGATACAAAAAAAGTCACTTCATATATTCTCAATCTATTTGTTAGGTGACAAGAGCTAGAACTAATTAATGATGCACACATTTAAATTAATACGAATTCAAAGATATAAGCTATTTTTATGTCACCTTATATCTAAATTTTAAATGTAATGTTTCTAAAAATATTTTCAGCTTCAATTTGTTGCAATAATGATCCATGCTTTCCAACTACTATTCATCGACTGCAATTACCCAAGAGCATTTGTCTGGTGGATTGGAATGCACGCAGTCATGTTCTTCTTCTTATTCAATGAATTCTACAAGCAATCTTATGTCAAAAAAGAAGCAAAGGTGAATTATTTAAATAAATACATGTGTCGTATCACTTTTTTATACATATAAAATTGTTTGTTTAACCATACTTGTTTATAAATTTTTTAGAGACTTGCTGCAGAAAACGGTAAAGCTGCTAAACTTAAAAACGGTGTTCACGAAAATGGTAAAACCTATACCAACGGCATCAATGGTTTGTCCAATAAAACAGACAAACAAAATGGCATCCACATGGGTAGTAAAGCTTCAGATTATTACATGACTGCTGATCTGCATTTAAGGAAGTCACATGCCGTCGAGACCAACTGATAACGATTATATATGTGTACATTTTCCTTTCGAAAGTTTACTTATTTCAATCGTGTTTATTTTTAATAGATTGGGTTGTGAATAGTGACATTGTTGAAGACAAACAACAAACTGTTATTAAATTTAAGGTTCAAAGTGGAAGCTTATAAATACTAATTATAATAGTGTAGCAATAATAAATATGAATAATTAAATCCCATCAACTGAATGGGAAACATTTGTCAATAATATTGAAATGCTGTTACCATCCAATACTGCTATACAAGGATAAAAACTAAAGAAATCACAATATTACCTTCCTTGATTTGTATATATATGCATCTTGATTTGAAATTTTGGAAAAATGTCATTATGTATCTGATTAAAATAAAGATTGTAATATGCACAATTTTCAAAGTGATGGCTTCCATGTTATGTGAAATGTAAATATGTAGATGTAACTGTAACTGTCTTATTTCTACTCCGTGTTCCACCCATGGATTTTCTTTTCCATGGATAGGTAGCAAAATTTTACAAAGTAAAGAAACAAACATTTTTCGAACATACTATCGATTTGGGTAAATTAATTGTAATACCTAGTTTATTGTATATTTTTATTTATTTCAAGTTACAACAAATCAATATTTTATGTTTCGAACTATAATTTTTACTGCAATATAATCATACATTGAAACCTTGTTTTTATATAAATGTATTATTGTGTTTTTAAAATATGAATAGTTAATATACAAATAAAACCAAATGGATAAATAAATCACAGGTGTAAACACCATATTTATTGTTTTTTTATATTTGAGTGGTGCAATTGCTTTTGAAGTCTTTTTTTTTTTGTTTATAATTATGACTAGTTTAGTTTGCAAAGTTTGTCATTTTGCAGTCTACCATTCCAGTCAATAAGTCAAATCACGTAATAGACATTACATATGTATATATTTATATACATGTTTATGTCAATATTTATAAATCTTTGTATTAGAATTAGAAAAGGATTATAAATAAGATTGTCGACCGTGCGTACAATGTCATTTGCTGTGTTATTTTTCATTTGAGATTTTATCGATTGATTGATCACTTCTGATTCTGTGTTAATTAATTTATGAATACATAATAAATATAACAAAAAAAGTCATTGATTCGGTGGTTTTACCATATCTACCTATTAAAAATTGAACATTTCATAGATGGGATTATAAACAATATTACATTATGTTACCATGATCAATAATTATGACACATTTGTTACCCGTGTGGAGTTGTAACTGGTTATTTTGATATTAAATTTTAGAAATAATATCAAAACTGATACATTAATTACTTTAGTTTGCAGTTGAATTGATTGTATTCTTGTTGTGCTAATTTTGCATGAAATAAAAAAAAAATACTACATGATTGTTTTTCTTTTCAAGATGCATATTTTCGAAATGTAGATATTATTTTTAAAACCACAATGTGTAATGTTCTACAAATATTTTTTTTACTAAAGTATAAAAACAAATAAGTATGTATGTAAAATGTAAATTATTACAAAAATTATACATGGTTGATTGTCTCGACTTAATTTTAATATTACTCTATCTTCTGTTTGGCCAAAGCTGCATAACTATATCTTTAGATATTGGTTTACCTATTTAAAAACATAAAAACTTGATATTGATTCTATAATAAAAATTAAAAAGCGATAATATTTTTTGCAAAATGGGAATGTGCCGATGATGATCCCAAAGAAAATACATGTCTTTCTGATTGTGCCGTTTTTGGATGGTGTCATTTCATCATAGAAATTTTATTGTAGTTAGGAAAATGTTTTAATAATAGTTCAATTTGAAAAACATGACTAAAAATAATTCACAGTCCGTTATTGAAGTATTCATTACTTAAGTATGTTATGTTTTATATCTGGAATTATGCACATCCCAGATTATGCTATTCTATAAATTACATATTGTCATTGATAATGCATATTGTACAATGACTTCATATTTGAATTCTTTTTTCTTTTTGTTGTATTTATTATGGGAAACAGTTTAGTATATGTACTTTATAAATGAGAAATTGTTTAGATAATGAAAAATTCATCAAATATTCAGTAGGGTGGCAATCAATGATAGTTGTGAAAATGATATTACATTTGTAGCGGCTACTACCCCTACATTGATATTATTATGCTAATGCCATTTTAGTGGAAATGAATGAACAATAATAAATAAAAATATACATGTGATAAATTGTATAGGTGGTCAGCTGTGATGGTATTAGTGCGCATGCGTGAGTGATACCGGCGTGCCAGAGCCTCTCACGGCCATAGTACGAAGCTAGTAGACAGATCTCGTCTGAATGAAGCTTGAGCTCTGATCATGTCTGCAGGAGGCGGGCCAGGACCTCCAGATCCTCCGGGAGCTTTGGGAGTTCCAGGGCCTCAAGGTCTCCCAGGGCCTCCGGGTCCTCCAGGGCCTCAAGGGCCTTCCGGTCCTCAGGCCTGCTCAGTGGTGTCACTGCCCCTGGCGCCGTCATCGTCCTGCTCGCCTTCACCGCCCCCCTGGTCAGAGTCACCCCGCCGCCCCCCTCAGCCTCAGGTCTCACAGGTCTCCCAGATCCCGCAGGTCCCCCAAGTCCCCCGCTTGCCCCGCCTCCACCGCACGTCTCTCGTGGATCCTCGACTGGACAGGATATTTCCCGGTGCTTCTGCCGCAAGCCCTTCGGACCTCAAGAAGAAGACCACCGCCCTCAGAGAATTCCACAAGTTCAGCAAGAGGATGAAGATGGACGCTGGGCTCACCATCAAGACTATTGCCGGAGGAGACCTCGTGGAGCTCGATGAACTACTCAGTGAAGATTCCGAGCCTGCTGATGACGAGGATGTCTTCAGTGAGGATGACTTCGCCGTGGATCCTGACAAGGCCTTCGAGCCGGACCAGGGCAACGACAGTATCATCGACCCTGAGACGGGAGACATTGTGGAACCGGCCGCCCTTGATGAGGATCTACAACCATCGGAAGACCTGGACCTGGATCAGGATCAGGACAACGAAGATATCTCCATCACCAGCAAGCTCAAGGAAATGGGGGAAATCAGCATTAAGGCCGTCAACAAAGACGACCAGGACCAAGACGACTCTGAAGACGAACCGGATGAAGAAAATGGTGACGATGAAGAAATGGCTGAAGATGTAAGTTGATTATTTTTTTGTTACTCTTAATGCTTTGTTTATTTTATATATGTACCGATAAATCGATTCAATAAATCTGAAATTTAACATTATCAACACACAAGGGAAGTTAAAATGGATAAACTATTAATTTTTTATTAAACATCCATACATTTCTAAAGTAACTACTGATTTAAAATGTTTTATGCTAAATATTTATTTAAAAGTAAACTTTTTCAATAAATTCCTATTTTTATAATACTCTTCTGAAATTCATCAATAATTATATCATAACAATGTGAATTTACTGTTTATAGAAAAATAAGTCAGGAAATGCAATGAATATTCGACGCAATATTAGAGAAGTTATGGATGAAAAACAATTGGATGCATCGACTTTGGCTGCACAGCGTCTAGAGTCTGAACGTTTGGCTCGTGTTCAAGAGCAACAGAGAATGATACGGGAAGTTCGTAGACAAATAGCCCTCAGTCGACAGGAGAAAGCTCAAGAACGAGTTATATCCTTCCTGCAAGGAGGCGCATCTGTTTTGAAGAAATCTTCTTTAAGTTCTACTTCGGGAGAATCACCGAGATTGAAGTAAATTTGTTTGTTTATAATTATTTATTATATATAATTTATTTATATTTTTTGAATAATTCCATTTACTGAAATATCTTCATAATAAATATAAGAGTCTTGATTATTTTAGTTTACCTGATACTGTTTTGATGAAACTGCAAAGTGGAGATACCTCAAAACCTTTATTTAAACCGACTCATTTAGAACACTTAAAAGTTCAGAGAAGTAAAGGTGAATATTCATTTATATTAGATAAAAAATATATATTTACAATTAGTAATATTTTTATAATTTACAGGAAATTTAACTCCCAGTGTATCTATTGCTCCAGTTGTTCCCAAACTTGAATCATTTAAACCTGGACCTATGGTGAAAAAGGAGGTTGTTGAAATTGTAGACAGCAGTTCTGAAAGTAGTAGCAGTGAAAGTGCTCCGTCATCGGATTCAGATGATTGTATTATTCTTAGTGATTCTGAGCTTCCCCCAAGTCCTGAACCGGATGAAGATCCACAAAATTCAGGTTGATTCAATTATTTGTTCAATTATAAGTTCCAATATATATCTACTTATAAATATTCTTCTTTTAGGTTTACATGTAAATGATGCTTACAACATCCCTGATGATCAAGGTAGAGTTGTTATTAATATTGGACATCCTGAAAATGAAGAAGATATATTTTTGGCACCACAAATTGCAAGAATTATAAAACCACATCAAGTATGTAAAAAAAATCTTATTTTATTCAGACTTATGATCTATGTATTAATTTTTAAATGTCGTAGATTGGCGGTGTACGGTTTTTATTTGACAATATTATTGAATCGGTGGAGAGATTTTCAACATCCACTGGATTCGGTTGCATATTAGCTCATTCCATGGGCTTAGGGAAAACCCTGCAAATCGTATGTTTCTGTGATATCTTTTTAAGACATACAAATTCAAAAACAGTATTATGTATAATGCCTATAAATACATTGCAAAACTGGGTAAGTCTTCTTTGACAAGTGACTTTCTTAAATTCGATAAAATAATATATTGATTTCTGTTGGTTAGGTTGCAGAATTTAATATGTGGTTGCCTTTAGATGCAACAAACAGTCCTTTGAATGCTCAAGGAGAAGTAAGGCCTCGGAAATTTCCAATATTTGTGTTGAATGATAGCCACAAAACACTCAGTGCTCGAGCGAAAGTCATAAAGGTTATTTGATTTTTTTTATATAAAATATTATTTATTAACAATCTTTTCGTATTGTCAATTAGGATTGGGCCAATGAAGGTGGAGTTCTTATGATTGGCTACGAATTATATCGTCTTTTAAGTTTAAAGAAAAATAAGAAACCTAGAGGACGTAAAAAGAAAAATGAATTATCTGCAAAAGCTGATGATAAATTTGAAAATGGTGATTTTAATGATGATGATGGAAAAGATGGGTATTTTAAGAAAGATGAAGATGATGACAACGATGAGGAAAAAAGATTACTCGATGGTAAGTTGAACATTAATGATTTTACATACCTATGGATTTGTGAGGTATTTATTCGATTAATAAATGATTTGATAGAAATGCATGCTGCGTTGGTTAAACCCGGACCAGACTTGGTTATCTGTGATGAAGGACATAGAATAAAGAATTCTCATTCAAATATATCTTATGCCCTAAAACAAATGAGAACTAAACGGAGAATTGTGCTCACTGGTAAACATTTTATTTAATATATGTAAAAATATTCATTTGTTTTAATATTTTTTCATTGTTACAGGTTATCCACTTCAAAATAACCTTTTAGAATATTGGTGCATGGTTGACTTTGTCAGACCAAATTATTTAGGCACAAAAACGGAGTTTAGTAATATGTTTGAAAGACCTATTCAAAATGGTCAGTGTATTGATTCTACACCTCAAGATATAAGATTAATGAGATATCGTGCACATGTTTTACATTCACTACTTGTGGGTTTTGTACAAAGGTATATTTTTGTTCTCTATCTATTCGGCAATCATAACTTGTTGTTCGGTCACTAATAATTTTTAAATTTTGTAGACGTTCACATGCTGTTTTGCAATCAACTTTACCTCAAAAAGAGGAATATGTTTTGTTGGTAAGATTTACAGGGTTACAGAGGAAACTCTATGACACTTTCATGAATGAAGTTGTTAGAAAAAAGGCTGTTCCAAATCCCCTGAAGGCTTTTGCAGTTTGTTGCAAGGTATTTTTTGTATTATTTTTTTCAAAATCATTTAACTAAAAGTTTTTCAAATTAAATATTTTTGTATATTGTTTGACAGATATGGAATCACCCAGATGTGTTGTACTATTTTTTGAAAAAACGAGATGAAATTGCAGCTATGCTTGATTATGATCTTGATTTAGATGATGGAAATGCATTGAATACCGTAGGTACGAATCCAGTGGATCCTAAAAAAAGAGGAAAACCAAGAGGACGGCCGCCTACTAAAAAGAGTAAAGAAAAAGTGGTTAGTTCAAATTAATATAAAGGAAGGGGTTTATGAATTCAACAAAGATATATTTAATTTCATTATCTTTTAGGCATTAAATACTAAGTCAAATGCTGGTAAACCTGCAGCAACAATTTCACCGAATACAAGCAGTATCAACCCATCCAATAATCCTCAAGCAGCTGATCCAGTAAAGGTGGAAAACACTACACCGGCCCCATATGCATATAATTCATCCAATACTAATCAAACATCTAGTTCATACTCTTCTTATCCGGGATATTCAAATTATCCAACTCAGAGTTCCAATTATACTTCAAATGAATATTCTTATGATCAACAACAGTATAGTGGCAATAACTATTATCAATCCAATCCACCGTATAATCCTGGATTTAATAATTTTAATTCTACAACTACTGGATCAGCTCAACCAACTGAAAATCCACCAAATAATGTGAATTCAAGCACACCTGGGTATCAACCAACTCAAAATCAAACATATAATAATCCAGGGTATTGGAATTCAGGTGATAATTACTATAGTAACACAAATCAAACTTACTATCCAAATCAAAATCAAACCGGACAATTCAATAATACTTATGATCCATATAACACCAATCAGTATTCTTACAATCAAAGTCGGTCCTATGATCCAAATGTTCCCAATGGAACTATTAAACAAGAAAACTTGGACAGTGTCAATCAAACACCCAGTGTTTACCCTCCGACAAATTCATCTACCAATTTTAATGACTCGAACACTGCCAATTTAAGTGAGTCTAATGGATTTCCCAATAATTCTTATCAGTATCAAGATAATCAGACAGTTCAAGAAACAGAAAAAAGTTTAGCCCAAGTAGTTGATTCTAACTTGTGGTCTTCTTCAGAAGATACTAAATCTCTTATTTCCAGAGTAAAAATGGAGAATTTTGACTTAAAAGGAGAATATAAAAATGATTCTGACACCGAAGTAAAAATAGCAGACTTAGACACAATGAAAGTTATAAATGATAAAAAACCAATATTTAGCATTAAAAATGAATCTAAAACTAATGAAAATATTGGAAGTACAGAAACATCAAATAAAATCGAAGGTAGTGAAAAACCAACTGTGAACCCTCTGGGAGTTAACTTAAATGAAAAACCAGACAAGGAAGATGTTTTGGACATTTATAAAACAAGAAGTAAAGATAAAAAAGGAAAGGAAAAGGGGAACAAAAAGAGTGATGACTCTGATGAGTCAGATTCAGATAAGAAAGTAGAATTTAAGGAAGAAGTGCCTTTTGAATGGGCAAATGAATTACTCAAAGGGTATATGCCTGGAATTATAGAGAACTCTGCCAAAATGGAGATATTTTTCTGCATTTTAGAAGAGAGTATAAAAATCGGTGATCGAATTTTGCTTTTCAGTCAAAGTTTATTTACGCTTAATTTGATTGAAGACTTTTTGCAAAAGAATTTTATTCCTGGAACTGAAAGTTGTTGGATGAAAAATAAAACTTATTTCCGTAAGTGGACTAAAATTTTACAACTTTGTTTATACTTAACCATTGCATAAAATTATATTGATTTTTTAGGATTAGACGGATCGACGAGTGCCCTTGAGCGAGAAAAACTTATCAACGAGTTCAATAATAATCAAAATGTTCACTTATTTTTAGTTTCCACACGGGCTGGGTCTTTAGGTATTAATTTAGTTGGGGCTAATCGTGTTGTTGTATTCGATGCCAGCTGGAATCCATGTCATGACACTCAAGCTGTTTGTAGAGTTTATAGGTAATAATCTTTTTAAAATTCTTTTATGATTGATTTTATATTTTATTGTGATATTTTTTCTTAATTTAGATATGGACAACAGAAACCATGTTTTGTATATAGATTAGTAATGGACTGTTGTCTTGAAAAGAAAATTTATGATCGCCAAATTAATAAACAAGGCATGTCAGACCGTGTAGTTGATGAATGTAATCCTGATGCTGTTCTTTCCATGAAAGAAGTTACAAATTTATGTTGGGACAATGATGAAAAGGAAACTCCTATACCTGAATTTGAAGATTCGACAGAAAAGTATGTAGACATGATAATGAAAAAAATCGTAGACGATCACAGGAAGACTCTCAGTAAAATTCCCTTCCAACACGAATCTTTACTCGTCGATAGAAAAGAAAAAAAATTATCTAGTGCTGAAAAACGATTAGCTCAAAGAGGGTTAGTACCTTAATAAAAATGGTTTATATTTGCTCTTTATTTATTAATTGTATTTTATAATACTTAAGATATGAAATGGAAAAAAAAGCCAATGCCAATCCTAAACCAAATTTGATGTACCGAACAATAAGAACAGCTGATGGAAGTCTCATTCAAAGGCCTGTTGCATCTGTCAGGCCAATGCAACATGCTTCTTCTGGTGGAGCACGGTGGATACCGGCTGAAGTTTGGCAACGACAAGGAATGACTGCACAAGAAATGACTTTACCACTAGGTATGCTGTAAATTTATATTATATTTTTCAGTGTACAGCGGAATTTGTATTTATCTAAATATTTATTTTTTAGATGTTGTCATTCCAACAAACTCGGCTGAAAAATCAAATATAGTTTTGAAAGCAGGTCAGAAAGTAATGGTATTAAAGTCGCCAAAGGGTATTTATATGCAACTGGAATCTGGAAAAATTATTGCCATAAAAACATCATCAAAACTAGCTCAAAATAAAGCTAATCCTGTTGAGCCTATCAATAAAGAAATACCCAATATCAATCCAGCTTTTAAAAAAAGTATGTTATTATGTTTTATAAAAAATGCTTTCAAAATAGATGGAACTAATAGATTTTATCAAATTTGTAGTAGGTTTTCCACCAACAAGACCACAGACGCCTAACTTACCAATTTCTTTGAAGAATAATTCAGCAATAACAGTCACATCCAAAAGTGTCCGAAGCAATTTCCCAAAAATTCTTCATAGGCCAAATATGATTCAAAACAAACCAATTGCTCCTATTAGAAATTTTAATCCGGGTCAACGAATGCAAGATTTGAAAATAAGACCCACTATGAATAATGTGCAATCTAAACCATATCAGATGATAAGAGGACGACCTCCAACAATGCGACCAAATCGTCCTATTCCTATCCAAAATAGATTAAATTTTAAACACACACCAAGCTCTAGTGGTAATTCTTCTGAGACGAAAGACGAAGAGTCTATGGATTTACACAATGAAAATAGTTCGGAGACAAGAATTGGAACTTTAATTGGTGAAAAGAATGATCCTAATTTAATAGGTCCATATTCTCATCAAGAGTCGAGAACACTAAATGATAGTAGTCACTCATTTGAAACCAATAACACTTTAAATTCTGTCAGATCTACCCTGGAAGAAGCTGTTTCAGAAGATTCTAGCCAGGAAAAAGTTTATGCAGATTTATCGGATAAAGGTGAATCAAAAATTACTATCAATAAAAAACCTCCTATTAAATTTATGAGTAATAGTAAAATGGAAGACTGTAAAATACCAATAAAGTCCAATTTGAATTCATTGAATGTAGCTGAGATTGGTTTTGTAAACGAAGTAACTATCAAACGAACTGGAGTTCCCAATGTTAACATGTATCAGAATTCTTCGGATTTTAATAAAAATCCACGAACTGACATTGTTAACTTGTTTGCTGATGAAAACTTCTCATCTGAAAGTTCTCTTTCAGAATGTAGAATACCTATTCAATCGGGTCCGACAGATGAGAATTCACAAGAAGAAGACTATTCTTCAAGAGAAAGAAGATCTTTTCCACTTAATGATAAAACTCCTAAAATGAGTTCACTTAAAAATTATCGTCACACTAAACCTATTACGAAATCAAGTAATTCACAATCTGGAGATTATTCTCCGGCTAGTATGTCAAGTACTCCAACTCCTCCACCTGCTTCCGCCGTTGGTTTCATACCAAACTCAATAATACCTCCAAAAACGCATCATGACAAGTTTGAATCCAGTCTTTCACATTTAGAAAAGGCAGCGTCTTCAATAAATCCGCCATCTAACAATAGTCAGTTATCTAATTTCCAACAAAGTCTCAGTGATATTACAAAAACCTATCCTCAAGATGTCAGTGAGATTGGAGTTTATAAACCTGGTCCAAAATCTCGAAAGAAGAAATCATCTCCTTCAATGACTCCTGACAATTCAATATCGCCCACAAATAATGATCCAAATAAAAAGTTGTTGACATCAGAAACTTCCCCACAAAGTATAGGAAATTCAAGTACCAGTTCCTCAACTTATCCAACTTTTCATCAGCAGCCTGTGGCTGAAAGCTTGCCTCTGAACCAAGAACCAGATCCAAGTTATTCCATTCAATCATCAGACATAGCCGCACCTCAGCAACCATATAATGCTTACCCTGGTATTTAATGATATTATATTTTGGTGTTTTTCAGTGTTTATAATAAATTATATTTCAGGATATCCTCCAGCCAGCAGCGGATCATACCCACCGTATGGGACACAACCATACTACCAGACGTATCCTCCACCACAAGCATATCCAGGATATTCACAGTATCCAGTACCATCAGTACCGTCAGCTCCACCATATACTGCTGGACAATATACTCCAAATCCTTACCCTGGATATCCGCCATACCCCAATACTAATCCACATCAGTGGTGAACCTAAACATTGTGAATGAGTGAATGTGTTGGAAGAACCCGATAACAGGTGATGATGTTGTGGAAGAATCCATTGTGCAAAATTTTAAATAATAAGAATATTGATTAGTGAATATTAAATAACGAAGAACGTACACACAAACACACACAGATATCTTGTTAAAAAAGTGATAGAGTTAGATAAAAGTGATAACTGATTTTTATAGTGTATATAAATTTTTATACTTGAAATGTGTTCTACATCCTTTTTATAAATCTTAAAATAAATAGCATTTGTCAAACACAAGAAAATAAGAAATTTTTTCAAAAATAGTTAGAAAATTTAACCAATTTGTAGCTAAACTATTGAATATTAATAAAAATTTAATTTCCTTGTAAATTACATTCCACATTCGATTTGAGGACAATTTGATCAGCAATGTTTTTGATGGATTTTATAAAAAGGATGTATTAAAAGAGCAACTCACATGCGATACTCAAAATATACTACAATAGTATTGTGAATAAAAGAATTATATACAAATATTGTACTTAGCGTGTAAGATTAGAGGTACTACTCAGAAGACTACTTCATTTTCATCATGTCTGACCGATTTTCACTTTTTTTTTTACTACAGAACATGAATGGAAGATATTTGTAATAGGTTCTCGATAGAACACAGGAAGCTCTCCATAGGGTATAAATATTTTGATTAAATTATATTTATGAATTAATTGATTCGAGCTAAACTATTTTAATGTAGATCGTAAATTGTTGTATATAAACTTTTGTATGCAAACCTCAATTAAATGTTCAAGGTCTCACATTTTTCATGAATTATTTAATTTTGTTCAAAAACCTCTTCATAAATACAAATTGTTCATTTTTGTAAATGCTGTGAATCTCTTTAAGATTTAATTGTAATTTATAATTAATTATATTGTGAATCTTTTACAAAATATCAGTATTTTTTTAAAATATAGAAAGAATAAAACCAATTTTTTTTTGTAAATTACCTCGCTCGTTTGAAGAGATTTATAATTTCTGAATTCTATATTTTATCATTGATTTTATTTTTACCAATTGTGGTTTAGGAGGCGTATAGATAATTACAGTTAGAAAATAGCATTTTTTAAATAATGAAGTAGTTGATGCTTCCGAAGTTTCTTCATCTGTACATATATAAATGTAAAAGAATGCTATACCGACTGGTGTTTTCTATAAGTTTAAAAAAATATAAGTTAAAATACACCAGAAATCTTGCATTATTCCATGTCTCTTACATATTGGTAAACAATAAATTCTTGAAATAAATTCAGTTGTTTTTTTTTGTGTATCCTAATTCAACATAATGGAAACGTAATAAAAAAAAGCAATTTCATATAATTATTATTTCAACAATAGTATAAAAAATATATTATATACAAAAATAATACAATCATTATCATAATACAAAGTTGTGACTGCTTTATAAGAATATTTTTTTACAATCGTTTCATTTATATTATCTAGTCTGTATACATATTAAAGTTTCTGCGATAATTTGATACCGAGAATAACTGTAATTTATAGATATACATGTGTTATGTATTTTATTAAATAGTGTAAAGCTTTTTACATAAAAACTTTATATTCTGATCAAATAGAGGAGTTGAATAATTTATAATGTAAAACCATTATATATTCACACATCGAAGAGGCACTTGGCTTACAATATTGATTTATTTGCAATTATTTGGTTTGATACGAGAACAGCGTGTCGGGTCACCATTGAAATATGTTCCCTGTTCACATTCAAACTCAACATGCAACATTTGCCCATAACTAAACTCATTTGAACAAAAATGAAACGTCCTGCAGTTTTCACTATCACTGTAAAACTTATTTAATTTCGTACTGTTGCATTTAATATTGTTATCATTATCACTAACTTTCACTAAATCCAATGATTTCACATGAAAATTCAAATTTTGTTTTTTATTTAAAAAACTCACGGTGGTAGTTTCCAAATAGGCAGCGTCCAGGGTCGTCTTAGATAATGTCTCAAATGTTGATATTTCCACAGAATTATGTTTATTTTTAGGATTGCTTTTGTATTTTGCATCTACTAGTGTGTCTTTAATGTTGGATAATAAATCTTTGTGTAGTTTCTGATGGTTAAAGAATTTCAAGGGAAGTGTTGTACTTAAGAATGATGGCTTGAGAGTTGATGAATCACCTAATTTTGAAGAGTTCGGTTTATGCTTAATATTAGCTGTTGTTTTTTCAATCGATAATTCCTTATAAACAACGGGTTCATAATTGTCATTAACATAGTCTAAAAACTCTGCAGGGGGGTCGAAGTTGAAGTTAGACTGCGGTGAAGATGCAAACGAAGGTGCAATAGTGGTTAGGGATTTAAATTTGTAAGGTAGTTGAGTTGTAGGCACAATAATACTAAGCGGATTGTCTAAATCGGTAGTCTGCTTTGTTGTTGTCGATGGTGAATTGTATTTATTGATTATGCTCTGACGCCTAATTCGAGTTTTTTTCTCACTTCTCCGAGATCTATTCTTTTTCAACTTTGGGACGTCTAAGAAGAAGGGGTCCAGAAGGACATCTGATTCTTTATAGTCATCATAATTGGTCGGCACTAATGGTTTTACTGCATGCACTATATTACCAACGGTGTAGTTGAGCTTTTTACCATTACTGTCACTCACCGAAGCACTTGCTGTGACAATTACACGAGGGAGGCTTTTTGTGTAATTATTTGTTCTCGTGGCCCAAGTATTGTAATACGATGTTGGAGTTACAGTAGTTGGTTGTGTGGTTTTTGGCGATGCACTCTCGTGGTCATATCTATCGGAATTCTGACTTCGTTTCTGTTCAAAATGGAACTGATGAAAATCTTGGATAAACGGATAAGAAGGTGTGAGTTTCTCAAAGTCGTATTGTGTGTTCAGAGCAATCTCATGACGCTCCGACGGTTGATAGCTTTGTATCGGTTTAGTTTGAGGTTTACTTCCTACTTTTGATTGACTTTCAATCGGTTTTAGATTAACTGGGTTATGTTGAAAGCCGTGCGGTGTAAGAGTTGGTTTTCTGAAACTTATATACAACGGCTCATTTTGTTGATTGATAGGCGGCAAGCTTGGTGGTAATTGAGTATTGGGACTTGTTGTAAGAGATGTTTTCTTCGGACTGTTAAATGTTTGAAATGAATTATACGAAGGCTTTTCATTGTATGTTTTAGTTTCCGGTTTAGGTGTTGAATTAGATAAATATGTTCTTGTTAGTTGTGGAGCTACATTGTTAGCATTGTTGGCTATCTTTTCTTTATCATTTCCAAAAGGAACTCTCCCAGTGTGAGTGGTGACTGTTACATGGGAGTTTTGACCGTCACTAGAGAATGAATGTTGTTGGAAGGAAATTGCTGGATTCTTGAAATTTGTGTCTGCTTGTTTGTTATGATGATATATGAAATCTTGAGGGCTGAAAATGTTAGACTCGTCATCTTCATCATCACCATCGCCAATTTCTATACCGTCTCCATCAACACTAGAATGCTGCGGCTCGTCTTCTGAATCCTGATAATCATTATAATGATTTTTATCAGTGTCAAACTCAGGAATTTTCACTTGAGGTTGTTGATTGTTGTCAAAATTATTTTGGAAATTCGTTTTGGTATTGTTATTTTTATTCTCTTTGACAATATCATAAGATTCATCTTCTTCGGGTGTTTCTTCTTTCTGTGGTAAATAAGAAGCAGCTGTAGAGTGATAGAAAGGTTTCGGAGTTGTAGGAAAGAAACGACTTGGAGTTGTAGGTCGTTTTGTAGTCGTTGTAGTAGTAGTCGATGTGGTGATTGTTGTTGCTTTTGTAGTTGTTGCTATTTCATCATAGATTTCTTCATCATACTCTTCCTCTTCATTGTCTACATCTAAAAATCAATAAACACATTAAATGTCATACAATCTAAAACATAATCATAATCATTTGATAACAAACCATCATTGGTTTTTGGAATATCTTTTATAATGGGAGGGGCAGTGTTTCCATATAATTCTAAATTAAGACTATAAAATTGCTCTGATTTACTACAGTCTACTTCATCTACTCTTTCACAGACTCTTGTTTCCTGGAATATGAAATAATAAGCATGCATTTTTTGTATATTTATAGTTTTGTGATAGAAGTCTATAGTTACCTGGTCAAATACTGTGCCATTTAGGCATAGGAACTTGATATCCATAGGCTCTTCTAATTGTCCTATTGTACAAACATGAAACATCTGGCAATCTGTTTCCAAATCTGCATAATATCCACCAATCACTTTACCCGTACATGAAAAATTCGTTTCTGGTAGATTATCAAAGTCTAAGTACTGAAAAAATTAATTAATTTAATTGAAACATATATGTGTTATAATATTAATAATACAAATACTTACCCCCGGTTCTGCTGCCAAAGCGATCTTGAATTCATTTTGAAATATAAATACTAAAAGCCACAGCCACACTGAAACGAAAAGATAATTTGATTTTTTAATAAATAATAAAACACACTGGGAGGATATTAGCAAATAAGTATCAAAGATCATGCACGTCGAAATATCATCAAGAATTCCAATTACACAAGGTAATTTGTGTGTTTTTTTTTTACGATTATTTTGCATCGCATGCATTTATCTTTTCCATCACACCATTAAAAAGACGATGACCGATCGTTTGATTCGAATATTGCATAAATCTTTATATATTTTATTTTATATAGCCATTGTGACATTTGAAAGATTACATGAATGTTATATTGATGTTAGTTTTTGTTTTAAAATATAATTATAGCGGTAGTGTCGACGGTCCCAATATGAAGATGACCGTAAGGTCATAGGCACACTTTCGCTTTTGACATTTTGGCTTGTGTTTTTCTTGTTCTACACACGATTAGTACATTTAGCTCATACTATTTACAAACTAAAATAAATACTAATCGGGTTTCCGGTGGAAAATAAATCAGACGCAAATATAATATGTATGTGCAAATATAATATGGGAAACACAATTCTATGTATGAAAGGAAATTACATGGCACTTGAGAAAATCTCCAAATAAATGAATCTGATTTAAAAACTATCGATTGATCGCGATTAATGAGTCTGTGCGAACAGTTTTAACTAAATATAATATAAATATAATGAGACATGCGATAATTCATCAGAATATTTTTTTTTCATATATTATTCTATTACATGACTTTCCAACCTGATATTTTAACCATACCTACTTTACAAAGAGATCTTCGTTTTTATTAAATAACAATAGTATATTTTTTAAATTGATGTATGTATACCTACAAAAAATTTATGAAAAATAAGCTGAAAATGAAATAATAATAAATGAAAGCTGCATATTTCTTAAAAAACGGACATGTAAATTTAAGTATGTTCAAATCAATACGTTTTTTTTTAAATAATATGGCATTTGTGGCATTTATTTAATTATATTATAATGCGAAATCATAGTTTGGTAAAATATATGAAGAAGAAACCATTGTCACTTTAACTATTGGTATAAATTCACTATAATCCGTCCGTGATGGGTTTTTATTTTTTTCCCATTCTTTCTATATTTAAATACTATTAATCATGTCAAATTTAAATAAAACATTCTCATGTTAATTATAGGTAAAAAGATGTATACACTCTGTACACCTAAGTCTATTTCCAAAGATGTATTGTTCTATCAATCAATGTAAAAACTTATGCATAATAAAGAAATTGTAATATATATATATATATATATATATATATATATATGGCTAGTTATGAGAGTATATATATATATATATATATATATATATATATATATATATATATATATATTACAATTTCTTTATTATGCCTAAGTTTTTACTTTCATTTACTAATCATTTACTTATGTATTGTATAAATAAGAAGAAATATTATTAAAAAAATATCTTGTAGATTATTGTTATAGAAGAAGCTTTGGTACGCGTGGGATAAAATTAATTGATCATGTGAAGAAAATGGATTGCCCCTTCGTTTATCTATTGAAAATATGGACACTCGAACCACCGAGGATTTCGGGTACTTACATATTTGAAAATTAATGTGAGATGTGACCCAAGTTCCTAACAAATTAAGGAGTACCTACACGGCATAATATGGAGTGGTGAAAGTGTAACATTATTATGTGAGCAGAGCAGCAAATAAAGCAATGTTTTTGCATAGTATATCGTGCACTCTGCTGCATCTCTCCGTGTGGGAAAATAAGTAAGTTAGTAAATAAATATTGTGTTGTACGGAAGTGTCTTGTGACGAATAAGTGTCTCGCCATATTCACTACTCTTCTGCATACATTCTGTCATTGTATCTTATTTTGGACCGTGGGACAGACGTGCTGTTGTGTAAGATGTGCATAATCTGTACCAATGCCTTGAGAAGGTTACCACTTTGACAATGCATTGTTATGTGCTAATGGTATTTTTATGTGGCTTCATCGTCTTGTTATACTTTACAACACATTCAGTAGTATTTAGTTGTCGTAAGCTTCAAATTAACACATCTCTAGTTCAGTTTTATGGGGATGTTGAGTTTAACACACGGTTGAGTTGGGCCAACCAACAAGAAGGAATATTATATAACTAGCTGTGATGTGGAGAATAGTTCTATGAAGGATTGAATTGTTGATAAGTGGAATAGTATGAAAAAATCTACGATTAACAATGTTTTGAAAAAAAATTGTATTACCGCTGTAATTAAATATATTTAATTTAATTTCTATAAAGGCTCTAATCAGACTGTGCATACTCGGAAATCAAATTAATAATTGAAGACAACTCCAATATATACCATACTTGTTGAGTCGTATTGGTTATCAATTTCAATAAGGATAGAAAAATAGTACGTAAAATAAAAACTTAATTTACTAAAAACCTTCATATATTGATGTCTTCAATTGCCATAATGAATTTAATTTAACGCAGTCTTTTCTCAATTAATTTATTAATAAAATAATTTATACCATTTATTTCTATTCGGTATCTTATTTTACTAATAAATAAATTGGTTGTTGCGAGTAAAGCAACTGAAAAAAATGTGAATGAATATGAATAAGTCATTAATTTTATATAAGAAAAAAATCATATAAAATTCCTGGGGTATTTTTTATGGGTATATAAAAATTAAAGACAACCAATTACATTCCTATTTTTAGGTATACTTATTTTCATTTCTTTTTGTTCATAAATAAGATAACTTTATTTACAACATACATATACAAAATAAATGTCCTATTATAGGTTAAGACAATTTATATTTTGTACCCACAATTATATTTGCAACGTAATTTTGGTTGACTAACCAAGCTCACTAAAAGTTTATGATACTATATATAGTAGTAAGCACGCTTAATTAAATGTCTAATAAAATCACCTTCTCTCTCAATACAAATTAAGTTCATTATTCGGTGCTTTATCGTGCTATTATATCATTATATATCAGAGAGAGACTAAGTATAATGTTATATAAGCATTAAAGAAAGCATTGGACAGAGACACAAGCATGGGAAAACGAAGCCTTCTCAGATCTATTGAGAAATTATTGTGTACTGTGCGTAAACCATAATATTGCTATTAGAAATTATAATTAATTATGTACCTATTATATTTTATAATAATATATTAATCAAATATTTATTATATTATATTTGATTTCGACAAAGTTTTACTACGATGATAATAAGAATATTTTGCCAATATTTAGATTATCTCCAAAGAGTACCTTTAGGTTATATATATATAACCTATATATATATATATATATATATATATATATATAATCCGTTAATGAAACTGAGCTTTTATAAATGCTCTCTGAATATTTATGGATTTCATATAAATTCTAAGAGCATATTGGATAATCTACGTAGAATATACGGGGGTAAGCTTCATAAGAATGTAAAATAAACGAAACAAATATTTTCAATAGTACGATTGCATAAATAAAAAAAACCTTCACCATAAGTCGCAATGTAGATTTATTTACTAAAATATTTTTAATTGTTTTAAAGAAAAATTCGTAAGATAAAAAGTAGAAATTTATAACGTCTCATGTTAATAGAAATAGAAGTATGTATTTGGATTGCAAGATTTTGTATGAAAGTTGAGGATGGGTTAAATTGGAGTCAAAATAAGGTCACGAGTCGAACTTTGACTCTTAGTATTCGCTTATATAACTATTACTATTGTGAGCAACTAACTCTTCTAAGACATTATTATTAACTTGTAAATAATATTTAATGTACCTTGAAGAGCCGACATTACTTTTGGCCCGACACTTTTCATCTGAAGCACGTTGGACTTGTACCGCATCTGAAACAATTAACAAAATGTTTATTAATTATGTCAAAGCTAAAAAATATTATTCAATAAATATATTAATTTTAGTGGTATTTTTTATATATAAATAAGTTACAGTGAAAACAGATGTTACAAAAATACTGATACAATAACCACTGTAAGAAGAAAGTAAGCAACACATAAAGAAAATTCATCACATAGTAATTGTACCAATATTATTGTAAGTATTTACATACATATATAAAAGAATATTTTTTTTCTTTATAAAAATGCCTTTTGATGTGTTTTTGGTTAAAAATTATTCGATTTTTTAAATTATTAATTAAAAAAAAAACATTTTTACTAGTTGTTAAAAGTTGATATTTGTATGAATTTAACTTGTTGTAAATCATCAACAGGACGACTCTGTTTAAATCGTCACCTTAAAATCTTGGAAATCAGAATAAACCTGGATTGAAAAGCAATTAAATCGACTGGAATTTAATTAATATTAATCCTGGTCTCTCAGATTGAAACCATGGACCTCCCCTGGAGGTATAAAATATTATATATGTAAAGAATAAATCTTATTATTATGTGGCACTTATTTTTTTATGTTGGAAAAAATAGTCGTATGAAAGTTGAATTTTTCAGTATAACCGTAATGAAAATATATATAAAAAAATCGAATAATACGATAGCAAAACATTTAAAAATAACATTAATTTACTATCTAATTTGATGATGAAATATTTTTTTTATAATTAATTATAAAACCTATTCGAGGACGACATCGCGTGAACCTCGGATTGACTTTTCAAGGTTTACGATTTTTAATGAACGATACACGTGTTTGTATTTTAGTCATATGCATAAAAATGACTCATCAAATCGAGATCGATTAAATATTGACTTAATTTGTGAACAATGGTACAAGAAAACCTTGTGACAAGATGACATTACTTTATGAAAATGGTCGAAAGTGGATATATAAGTTTTCACCGAATGTAAATACATAGTTTCTATTGAACGGGCGTAAAATTGATTTGCTTTCCTCGACTGGCAAATTATTTTTGATAGTACTTTACAAATTGGTATGGAGAAATGCTCAATAGTGAACGAAAAACCACAAATAGTATCGAAAGTGAATATTATTACAACATGAAAACACATTCACCTTCACAATTGCACTATTTACTTATTTAATAATCAACCACCGAAACAAATAGGTATATTTTAAGCTTTACATAATGACTCGCTTATATAATATCTTATGTTATTTAATTTGTAATTCATTGTCAGTGAATTGAGTAATATTGAACCGCACTAATTATATTCTAAAAATATTCCACCAAATTTTTTTTTAGTGCCAAATAAAATTATTTTAATAGCCTTGCCAATTATTACTATAACCACACAATTTGTCTTGATATATTGATTGAATATGAATACAATGTGTATTATATATTCGGATTACTTTTTATTAGCACAATATTAAAAAGTCTAATTTTGAATAGTGCATATAAAGAAAATTAAATTGATGGACATTTTTAAAAATAAGTCTAATTTTCTATACTATGTCAAAAGTACAACGCAACAATTTTACAAATGCTCAATTAATATATCCATTGATAAAATTATTTAACTAATACGAAACATTAATTTATATTTTATACACATTGTACTGTTTTAAACTCAAATTTAACACACGCTTTTATTTTTTTCAATTATTTTTTAATTAATTTTTTTTAATTAATTTAATTAAAAATAAATATGATAGATTAGATACATATATGAATTGACAACATTTTTGGCGGTGTTATATTTTAATAATCTCCGCACACCACAGAATACTAAAACAAATAATTTTGTCTTAATTTAGTACATCAATTAGCCGGTGATTTAAGCAAATAAATAAATAATATATTCAAATTTGTATAGTTGAAGTGACAATATTTGCGTGGTCTTGATTAATTTGCATTAGCGCCTAAGATGAATAATATATCGAGAATGTTTAAACGTGGGATGACTTCAAGTATTCTTCAATATTACTGAGTTTACATATAAGGCTTCTCGTATATTGTGTTGTGAATTTGGTAAACTTTCATTAAATAAAATGTGTCCATTAAATAAATTAATACTAAAACATACTACCATATGTGTGGGGAATGAAATTGAGTTTTGAAGTCTATTAATACAAAGTATACCGGTTTTATCAATGACGACATTTTATTATTATTGTCATATTACAATACCTGTTTAATACACAATTGCAAGTCGATGTTTGGTTTTGTATATTATTAATATACAGTTCACGGTCAACATTATAAACTAGTTCCTGCTGATCTTATTTATATGAACCCTGAACTGATATCTTGATATAACCTGTATTTATAAAATGTAAAATTTATATTTCCGGCATGAACAATTATATTTTTAAAAAGAAAATATTAATTTAACGACTTTTATCTTTGGCGCTTTACGTTTGGGTTGTGGTGAATATGTTAAGATAAATTAACTATTTTTTTTAAAATCCTATCTCTTATAATGACTACTTTCCTCTCTTATATTTTATTTGAACAGGTATAGAATATTTCACTTGTTACCATTTAAGGATTTTATATTCTTAACCAGAAACCCTGTATAGTCTTTGGGAGATATTATCCTGTACTCAATTTTATCATTATAATTAAATGTTAAAAAACATGTCATTCCTTTGCTTTGAAAATTATTATGAAACTATTTTATTTTTAACTTTAACCCTTAGAGTAATAAAAATAAATAGAGTCACAAGTTATTTCCTTACTCTGAGCTTTAACCTAATTTTGAAAGAAAATCACCATATGTTAATTTGTTTAGAGTGAAAACGCATTATATATTTAATATTTTACGGGTGTTTTATATACACTAGGAAGTTATTAATATAGTGATTTTATAAGGTCATAAAATATTATTATATTAATATATTATTTTACCGAGACTAAATTTTAAAGTAATAAGACACTTCGTAAAGTTTTATTAATCAACATATGAAAGCGTAATATATGTACATATTATTGAATAACGTCATGTTCCCATACAAATCATAAAAAATAAGTATTTATGTAAGTATTGAATGTGAAATTTACGCAGTTATATTTATTGTGACAATGTATGGGAATGTGCTCCGTTTATTATTGAAGTTTTATAGGTAATTTTAAAACCACACACTTTTCACATAAGATTTGTTTGCAACCGAATTTCTCATAAAATTTCATTGCATGCCCGATACAATGAATGAGCAATATGACGATAATAGTACTATTATTAAATATTATTTAAATTCTTACAGTTTCCGCTTATTTCCTGTTGTTAAAACAACATTGATTTCCTTATCAACTCAACCGCGACTCATTTATTCAATATAAAATGCGTTGTTACATATACAAGCGTGAGTTCTAATTAGAGTATAGTGAAGTATTTAAATACAAATGTGTTATTTCGTAACGGTGAAAGTGGAAATATCTTGAACCACCGACAACAACAGCAAGCGCCAGTATTATAATAAGAAAAAAAAATACTAAACCACTTTGCTCCACATTATCGGCAATATCGATTTATTACGGAATATTTTTTTATCATTTTTCACATATTAATTTAAATTTATTTTGTGTGACGAGACGCTCAGAATCGATTCGGTATTTCCGACTTTCTATTTCGCTACCGAAATTATACGTACTGGATAAAATCATTGGCTATGATCAGACCCAGTCCAAGTGGGTGTGATGAAGTACTTTGACGTATGAGAGCTCTGCATAGATTTCCTTTATTATTTGATTATTTTATTTCAAATCTCTGATATTATATGATATACATCTACACTTATCATACATCAAATATTATATTCACGGGACAAACTATAAACTAGGATGCAAATTTCAAAAATGTTATTTTTTTAATATTATTATTATAGGATTTTTCTGTTAATATTCGAAAATTCAAATATAATAATATATTTACCTAATAATAAAGCAATATAATAAAATTCTTGGCGGAGATTTGGCTATGATGATTTTTTTTACAATTTACTTAATATAATGAACACTCTTAATTAATGTTTAAGTCGTATAATATATTATGGTCAAGCGTTCATTATTCACCTAAATAATAAAAAAAAATCTGTCAACACTTAGGCCTATAAGAATAATGAAAATTTGAAATTCCATGACAATGCTTCTGGATCTGGTAAATTCTTTCTATAAGAACCATTATTTTAAATCATTTTGTTTTAAATTTAGTTTATTCAGAGAAGATTTATTGTATAGCTAAACTTTATTTGTTTAAATCAAAAGGCAAGTTCCTTAACTTGTATTTATTTTTAATTTAATATTTCTTAGCAAACGTGTCCAGGAATTAACAAGCACTTGTTATGCGAATACAAAGTATGGCTCACTTTCAAAATGACGTGTAGTTAATTGTTATTGACAGCTTCCTATTAAATAAGACACTCGCATGAGTAGCTTATTATTACTTAGTGTTAGTAGAATGTGAATTGTATTATAATAATTTAATTTAACAATGTTAAGTGCAATTATTGTGACACAGGTGTAATTATTTATAGGATCGTTTAACGATTGTGGTGTTACAGGAGATCGCAATTAGTGCCGATGGAGCAAAGCCTGCCGCTGATTTCTGATATTATAAATTCTATGCTTTTAATATACTTGCTATTAACTATTCTACAAAGCTACTACTGCATAGGTTAACTACCTGAATTAGGCAATAATTTATGCCAAAACTAGAAACTACGATTTATACTCCGTGATAAACCGTAAAGGCAAATATAGATAATATCGATGTGTATTGATTTTGACGGAATTATGTAAATGTTATGCCGTTTAAATAATTTATAGTATTGAATGATCTTAAAATTATATTATTAATATCACTATGAAATATAATAAATATGGTATTTTCGTACGTTTTTCTTTGAAATATTTTCTATTATAATTAATTAATATATGTGATTTAAAAGAATTTCATTTATCATAATGGAATTCGATTATGTTATCATTTTAATACATTTAAGTAATTAATAATGGCCCAATAAATACGTTTTATGTTAATTCGACTGTATTAACACTTGATATTATTTATAGTCTCCCCGTTTATTTATAGATACATTAAAGACAATTAAAATATTTGATAGATTACAAACAACTTATTAAAACTGAATATTTTTACAAAAACGTTTTTTATACCTAATTAAAAATAGTCATAAAGTTCTTCATGTGGGTTAATATAATAAAACAACCAAAATCTTGGTAACAAAGAGAAATTATTTTTTGAAAGACATATATAATAGAGAATGTAATAAAGAATGTTAATATGAATTTGACCCATAAAGAAGTATAAAATTTCACAACAGGAATAAGCCTAATTTGATAATTAAAAAAATAGAGATCAAGATAAAACTTCGACCAGTTTTTACATAATAATTTTTATTACTTAGAGACCTAATTATATGGGATATAAATAAGATAATTAACACATTTCTCTTACAATATATCTAGGCTCAAGTTGAATATATTTGGGTTTTATGCAGAAAGGTTGGGTTAAATAGAAGAAGAAGTTATAATGTAAAACAAATTGAGTATAAATTACAAGATCAATGAATGATCCCTTCTGTATCTTTGAATCAACCTACTTTATTAATTTAATAAGTTGACTTATGTGTGGTCTTTCCATGAAAACATTGACAGGGAAAGAGGGCAGATAATAAATAAAGTTATCAAGTCACGACTTCTGTCCGTTACGGGTTATCAATTGTTAGGTTGGAATTATTGTAAGAGCAGTTTTAAGATAATTGTTATTTCGCCAGGTTGTACTGTCACGAGGTGCCTTTACTATGTATAACTGAGACAGATCTATGAAGCGATTAGCCCAAAGCTACTGTATAATATTATTTAAATGGGACTAATCTCGTAATCGCTCAAAACATATAATTGAACTGTTTTCGTGATTCAACACATTTCCGTAGTGCAACAATCTGATTGTCTCGTCGCGTCGCGTCGCCTCACTACAATATACACTTTACAAAGAAACTACTTTATATACTAGTATTGAAATATTTATTTGTTGAAAAGATATATTAGATATAAAAGAAGGTTTTTATGACAATCAGTTCTATGAAAAATATGTACTATTTGAAAACCCAAAGCGACTACGTGAGATTTTACCTCGAATTTTTCGATAAAGTATATATTTTTTTAGACACAACAACGTGTTAATTAATTGTCTGTGGGTGATCTTAACTATTACTAGTTACACAAGTCACCGACTTAATAATCGCCTCAGTATTTTATCTTAAAATCCAGGAAATCAGAACCTGGATCGAGACGATCGATCGGGATTTTAATAATTAACGATCCAATCATTTTTTTTTAACTTGAGCGGGATTTGAACCCATGAACACAGAATTTGTAACCACATGCCATATACTATGAGCTACTACGCTGGTTAATCAACTTAAAAAGAGTAAAATTGTGTAGATTGAAAATATTTTAAGGGAAGTTATTACAGATTGAATATTTACTACAGGCCATGTTTATTTATGATTAATGTTATTATTTTTAGCAGAAAGAAATATGATTACCGGTGACAGGTGATTCAAACTATGAAATTTATTAATTAATAAATAATTGTTAAAATCAAGGCAGTTTTTTAAAAATATTAATGTATTACAAAGTATCTTTTATATAAATTTGAAAAAAATAATTATATTTTGTTGTTATTAATTTATTTGGTTAAAACCAACATTCCTTTAACAATAAGAGGGTAGATCTAAAATGAATAATTTATTCCAAACAATAAATTTTTAATACACAATTATATTAATAAGTTTCCCACAGGAATATAATACAAGTTATAATTTTCACAGTAAATTATTCAAGCATTTCAGTGTATTTTTTATTGACTAGAAACTGTATCACCTGTATGTACTTATCAATAATATCTATTGTGTCGTAATACAGTGTATTGAACCTTCCGCTTTCTTAGAAAATAAAAAAAGCACCTCGAATATTTATGACTTATTTGCGATTGTTAATAATAACACAATATTGGTGTGAATTATTCCACAGACACAATGGAAAGTCTTTATTAGATTGATTTCCATTTCATTATGTGTACCATGTTGCTTTGTTTGGTGTTCATTTTTGATAAAAATCAAAATAGTGAAGATTGATTCTCCCACAGAGTATTTAATAGTCAAATATTTCACTGTGTTATTTAAATTTAGAGTTTCGCAAGAATATCTTATTGATGGATTTCTCAATACAGGTAAACGCTTTTTTTGTCTTTCCCAAGACGCATTAAATGAAAAATAAAAGACGTCATAATATTGTGTCTCATTGTGAATGATACTGAGAAGTGTTTCTATACAATCGTATTATCGATATTAAGTATCTTGAGCAATAATATTATATAATATTGAATAATTATTATAGAATATTATCTAATGAGATGAATAATTGTGAGATCAGCCAATATTAATTAATTTACTAGGTATAATCGAACAGTTAGGCACATTCATACATAACTATGATGTTAATTTCCAATCAAAATAATATAAGATTGTCTAATAGGCAATGTAATTAAGTAGTGAATAGAAAGATCCCTTTCAAATCCAATCCAATCTTTGTGATGGATCAATGATTGTATGTTATAAAAGACAAAGCCTTTTGATTTCCAAAGAGGTGAGCCACAAGAATTGTAGGTGAAATTACACTCAATATGTCCAATCAAATATTACTCAATAAATAGTCGCTTATATGTCTATTGTCCAACCATTATGTTTGTGTCAAAATAAAAATAAGTACTAAATAATCGTCTAAAGAAAATATACCATGTACCTATAAATAACTAAACAATATTTACGATTTACCAACCAAATTTTTGAATAATGCATTTTTGAAACCAAACATAAGGTGTATTAAATAACTAATCAATCAATCTACTTGAGTATAATTTCAGCCCACGATTTACTAAATTGCCTGTCCACTACTTTAGCAACTATGCTATCTATAATATTTCTTATACTAAGATTAATAATAGGGTTAGGTTAGATTTTGTAACTTTTTAATAAATTGTTCAAAGCTATCTTATGACTAAATCAAATACTGTATTAGGTTCTTAAATATAATCAAAAGTCTAGGTAAAATAAAGGCGTAAGACTTAATACTGAAATTGACAGTTCCGAGATAATTGAATAAAACATTTTTATAGTTTTCTTTTATATGAAGTATTTGTCTTGCACAAAGCAGGATATCTAAAAGTTTTTTTACACACATCAACAGAGAATTTTGAGTTTATTTATAAGAGTCATTTAAGGTTAAAGGGTGTATACCGTTATTCCATCCAGTCCTTCAGTAGATATGACGTTGTTTCTCAGAGGAAATTAATAATTTTTAGATATCTTGAAGATGTTGTCTGAAACCATATTATATAAATCAACATCTAGTTAAACAGTCTATAAATACACGGTTTAATGTTAGTGGAATCGAGTATTATATAAGCACAGCGCTAATCGGGATATGAACTCAGTCCACTTGACAGTCCGCAGTCAAGCACATTTGCCATACTCACTATTTTATTTTCAATATTAATATCGGTAGGCGTGTTTTAATAATATGATAGTGCAAAATACAGATGTTCTAGAGACGCCCACTTTTTTCTAACAAGCTTCCTTGATTAACTTTCTTATGTAATATTATTGTATTTTTTCATAGACGGATGCCGTTTTTTGCTCTAATTGTAAACAACATGTGATCGACAAGCTTGCGATGAATCAATCGAGTGCATTCATCAATCCATTATATAAATTATTATGTGGATATGATAAATGTTTTTATGAATATGTCTTGTGTGCCGTAATTTGTTATAATACACTTTGTAATAAGAGCACGTAGAGGCGAGAAAGTCTTCATCGATTATTCATTATTGGCAAGTCTGAATTTGTATTTTATATAATTAATACAAATTAAAGCGGTAGAAAATTCACTAAGCATAATATTATTTTATTTTTGAGTAAGAAAACCTAATGTGTCTATTTATTATTTATTTAAAAATCTTCATGATTTTTAACATTAAATTAAAAATATTATTATTTGTATGGTAGTATGTATTAAAATTATATCGGACAATAAAAGACATAGGTCAGGATTTTTTTGTAATTTCTAAATATGTTTAACAAATATTCCAAACAATAAAATTAATTGGGTATTAAGTACCATAACATTATTTATAAATGTAATGTAACAATATTATAAGAATGGGCCCATTGAATAATGATTCAATATACGATGAGATTTTATATCATCACGTATTCTAAGAAATAATTATCAAGATGATTTATTTCCCAATTGAATCGTAGTCGTGTAAATATATAATAATGACATCTTTAAATACGTTATTAGTATTGTTTGCATGTTGTGTATTGTTTTGTAATATTCTGTAATGTCCGATGACAGAATGCAATGAAAAAAATATCAAATAAATTACACAACAACTTCTTCATCACTAT